>JBBPBX010026006.1:8154-38427 GCA_038048925.1 Garcialebias charrua
TATATATATATATATTTTTTTTTAGAAATTACTAGTATTGGAAAATGATGATAATGCTGTTATGCCATATAGTTTTACAGTATTAGTGTTTGGCATATATCTTAGATCTTTTAGCATACCGTTTGGTGTTCATTTAGCGTATCTTAGTGTATATCTTAGATCCTGATGTACTGTTTGTTGGTTTGCTCTTATTGGGTGTGTAACTGGGACCCTGTGTACACATTATTTTGTTCCACCTCATGCACCACATGTGGTGGCTATGACAATGAAATTGGCTTGAACTTTAAATTATAAACATACTGTCATAGTGGTTTAAAGTGTACAGTATGTGACATAAACATGTTTTGTTGCACTTCATTACATCTGTCCATCATCTTTAGCCGCTTCATCCTTTTTGAGTCGTGGGGAGTCACTGGTGCCCATATCCAGCAGTCACTGTGCAAGAGACAGGGGACATCCTGGACAGGTCTACAGTCCATCAGAGGGACACATAGAGACAAAAAACCATTCACTCTCTATCTGTCTCTCACCTAGGGACAATTTAGAGTCACCAGTCAGTCTAACATGCTTGTTTTTGGTCTGTGGGAGGAAACCGGAGTACCCGGAGAAAACCTACACATACACAGAGAGAATATGCAAACTCCACCCTGGCTGGGATTTGAACCAGCAACCTTAAACATTTCTACCAACTGAGCCACCGTGCCGCCTGTTGTTCTTCATTACTGCTGAAAAACTCAACCAGGACACTGTTTTACTGAACTGATTTAAACAACCGACGCATCTGATGTTGCGGTGGGGGCTGTGTTAGAACAGCAGGTTTCCGGGGTTTGGCAGCCGCTTGCATTTTTCAGCCGTACGCTGCGGGACAATGAGCTGAAATACAGTGTTTTTGACAGAGAGTTGCTGGCGCTTTACCTGGCCACACGCCATTTCAGGTTTTTCCTGGAGGGCCGCCGGTTCACTGCATATGTTGACCACAAACCCTTGGTGTTTGCGATGTCAAAAATTTCTGACCCCTGGTCTGCTCGCCAGCAACGCCACCTCGCAGCGGTGTCTGAATTTACTACAGACATTCAGCATGTGGCTGGAAAATCCAACGTGGTGGCCGACTGTCTCTCCCGGGTGCTGATCTCTCCCGTATACGTTGGCATCGATTTTTCTGCTATGGCTGCGGACCAACGTAGCGACGCAGAAATACTCGAGCTCCAGTCCGGGCCCACGGGCCTCGAGTTGGAGGAACGGCAGGTGAATGACGGAGGTCCCCTCCTGCTCTGTGATGTTTCTACTGGCAGGCCCCGCCCCCTGGTTCCAGTTTCATGGCGACGCCGCGTTTTTGACTCCTTACATTCCCTTTCTCATCCAGGTGTTAGAGCCTCGGTGAAACTGGTCAGTTCAAAGTTTGTTTGGCCCGGTCTGCGTAAAGCAGTTAAGGAGTGGGCAGCAGCGTGTGTCCCATGCCAGCGCGCTAAGGTTAACAGGCACACCAAAGCACCTTTGGAACCCTTCTCCATCCCAGGTCGGCGGTTTGATCATGTGCACGTAGACCTGGTGGGCCCTCTGCCTCCATCACAAGGTTTTACTCATCTGCTGACTATGATAGACCGGACCACCAGGTGGCCTGAGGTGGTTCCTTTGACATCCACGACATCTGCAGTGGTGGCCCGGGCATTTTTGTCTACCTGGGTGGCGCGTTTTGGCCCCCCTTCGGACATTACATCAGACCGGGGCCCGCAGTTTGTTTCTGAGTTTGTTTCTGTGTGAACGGTTTCACAGATCATTGAAAGCTGCACTGCGTGCTGCATTGACCGGTGACAACTGGATTGACCGTCTTCCCTGGGTTTTGTTGGGTTTACGTACCGCAACCAAAGAGGACCTGAGCTCTTCCCCGGCTGAACTGGTTTTCGGTCAACCTGTGCGCGTCCCCGGTGAGTTTTTACCTGAGGTACCCTCACCACAGTTTGCTCCACCGTTGCTCCATTTTTCACCTCAGGAGGCCCCTTTTCGTGTCCCTGGCCCGGTACACCATTGTTTACCGCAGTCATTTGTCCCTAAGAGTCTGGAGTCCTCTAAATTTGTTTTTGTCAAACACAATGCACACAGGACACCACTACAGCCTTTGTATGATGGACCGTTTCGGGTTCTTCAACCAGGTCCAAAACATTTCCTTTTAGATTTAGGGGGTCGTACTGAGACTGTCTGTATCGATAGGCTTAAACCAGCTCATGTTGTGTCAGATGATCAGGTTGTTACGGCCCAGGCTCCTCGCAGGGGCAGACCTCCATCCACATTGTTAACGGACTGCTGTCCCCCTGCCAGAGACTCTCAACGTCCATTGGAGCCCGAATCTTCTGCAGGCCCTCCTCGGAGCCCTCCGCTTCATCAGACTGGTTCTGCAGGGCCCAGGTTCAGCCGTTCTGGTCGGTTAATCAAACCTAAAATGCGGGACTAGTGATGGACCTTACTGGGTGTTCTGGGGGGGCGTGTGTGGTGGACCACTAGGGGGCTCTACTCACACCCAGTGGACCGAATGTGTTACAGGATGCTTTTATTGTGAAAGGTCCAGAGGACCGGATGTTGTGTTGGTATATAAGGCGGTGTTGGGTGGTTTTCCCGCCAGTTTGTAGTAGGAGTTGATTAAAGTGAAGAACTGCATCCCGTCTCCTGTGTCGTCTCTTCACCACCTCCTACTCGAGTTGGAGGAACGGCAGGTGAATGACGGAAGTCCCCTCCTGCTCTGTGATGTTTCTACTGGCAGGCCCCGCCCCCTGGTTCCAGTTTCATGGCGACGCCGCGTTTTTGACTCCTTACATTCCCTTTCTCATCCAGGTGTTAGAGCCTCGGTGAAACTGGTCTAGACTGAGGAACAGCTTCTACCCTGAGGCTGTTAGACTCATGAATGAATAAATAATAAGAATAATCACTGCAAAATATCACATCATGCTGATGCTGATCTGTTTTCTTGTTGCTGTGTTCATCTGTGTTCATCTGTGACCATCTGCTCATACAGACTCATGTTCGTGCTGCTGTTTATAATGATGTTTTTCCACTATATTAGGGCTTAGTGTATTACTAGTTGATGTTTTTCTTAGTTAATTCTAGATGTTATTACTGTTTTTCTCTTGCATTTGTTGTTGGATGTAACTGGGACCCCGTGTACATAATCTCGTTTTCATCACATGTACCACATGCGGTGCAAATGACAATAAAGACTCTCTGACTCTGACTCTCTGACTCTGAACTTAACAACCTTGAACATGTAACATGCTCATAAATTACACCTGACCTTGCAGAATGGCATGAAAAAATCATGCAGAACATGATTTGACCAAAATAATCTTAATTTTAATCTCTGGCCTGAAAAGCAATGTGCATTCCTTCAAAGAATGCTTGACCTTTATTTGAATGAAAAAGAAACAAGATTTTAAAATGCTAAAGCAATTTAAAAAAAGAACAAACAGACAAATAAATAAATAAAGCTTTCACCCAAATCATTAGGTGAGTTTTACATTAGAGTTGTTTAAAATGGCAGAAAAATACTCAACTTTATTAAATATTAATTGGAGTATCCCACAAGAATTTAAAACTTTTCAGACTACTCTGACTGCCCTGCTGTTAAGACACTGACTGCTTTGAGCACTCAGTAAAACCCCAGTTTAACTAGATGAATCACAATAGTTTTTAAGAGATAAGAGATAAGAGATAAGAGATTTTTTATTAACATTGCACCAGTAAACCAATACAACGTGATCATGTAAACACAGTCATCCAAGGTCAGAGAATGTTAAGCTGCAGCAATTCAAAACACGCATGTTCAAAACACGCATGTTCGTCAGCGCGGCCATCTCTCATCCATCATGGATGAAGAGCAAAACAGATATGGAAAAAGGAAAAGCACAGTAGGTATCATTTGTGATATTCAAAAAAAGAATTTATCAAAGATTGCCTGAGGACACTCCATGATAAAGTCTCAAAAACTCTATCAGCGAAAGCACAGTCACACGAGACATTGTTGCAGTTTTGACGACAGGCAAGGAGATATATAGTCTGTGAGTAACTTCAAAGAACACAGTTCAGCAGTTGTTCAGCTGGGCGTTATCCGAGCCACACACAGAGATCTCTGGGGGGGGAGGTCAGCAAGGGCACTTCAGCTCTACGCTCCAGGAGAAAGTTTCCAAACAGGCCTCTTTTCAAGGACGTGTGCAGAAACCAGATTAGATAGTCCGCTCATTCTCAATCAGTTCATCTGGACAGTTTCTTTTTAGCAGAAACGTTTCACCCTCACTCCAGAGGGCTTCCTCAGTCAGAGTAGTCCAAAGCACACTGAAGTTAACCCACCAAGTAAGCAACTTATGTGGACCAACCAGTTTGCTGTAGCCAAGATGGTTTCTGGGGGCGTGTCCCTCGTCGACTCCTCCCAGGCAGGCAGACATGTCCAAAGTGGTTCAAGACAAGAAAGTTAATTCTCAATAGTCCAGGTATCAAATCCGCTCATTCTCAATCAGTTCATCTGGACAGTTTCTTTTTAGCAGAAACGTTTCACCCTCACTCCAGAGGGCTTCCTCAGTCAGAGTAGTCCAAAGCACACTGAAGTTAACCCACCAAGTAAGCAACTTATGTGGACCAACCAGTTTGCTGTAGCCAAGATGGTTTCTGGGGGCGTGTCCCTCGTCGACGAGGGACACGCCCCCAGAAACCATCTTGGCTACAGCAAACTGGTTGGTCCACATAAGTTGCTTACTTGGTGGGTTAACTTCAGTGTGCTTTGGACTACTCTGACTGAGGAAGCCCTCTGGAGTGAGGGTGAAACGTTTCTGCTAAAAAGAAACTGTCCAGATGAACTGATTGAGAATGAGCGGATTTGATACCTGGACTATTGAGAATTAACTTTCTTGTCTTGAACCACTTTGGACATGTCTGCCTGCCTGGGAGGAGTCGACGAGGGACACGCCCCCAGAAACCATCTTGGCTACAGCAAACTGGTTGGTCCACATAAGTTGCTTACTTGGTGGGTTAACTTCAGTGTGCTTTGGACTACTCTGACTGAGGAAGCCCTCTGGAGTGAGGGTGAAACGTTTCTGCTAAAAAGAAACTGTCCAGATGAACTGATTGAGAATGAGCGGATTTGATACCTGGACTATTGAGAATTAACTTTCAGATTAGATAGTCTTTTTGTTTATTCCAATTCAGACCACAGTGTTCTTTTTCACTGCAGCCTCCAAGTCCAGACGCTGTTTCAGAGCCAAAATTCCAAATCATATGAGGTTCCGGTCTATGAACCCCCATCCATGCCCAGTTGGGACCCAGGCGGCTGTAAACGAGTTCCAAAACGCCCAGCAAGTCCCCGGTAGTCCACCGACGCACCCAACGTGCGATTGAGCTCATACAACAGCTGGGATGAGTTGCTCACGGCCCGGATCAGAGAATCATGCTGATCAGGGAGTTTCGCCAGCGCGCTGATAGCCGCCGAAGCCCTTCTCAGCTTCAGGTAGCAGACAGTCCCTCCGATGCCAAAAAAAAGAGCAGCTGCTACTAAAAGTCCAATAATCCACAAATCTTCCACGTCTTCGACACTCAAGACGGTCAAACACATAGGCTGCCACTGTCCCCACGAATCCATCATGTATCCAGCCGCGTGTGTGTCAGAGGGGCAGACCGCTTCTCCTGGCACGGTCCGCTTCGTGGAAAAAATCTTATCTATTGAAGAAACAGCCCAATTTACTAATTCCATCGCAAATTGGTTCGAGTGAGCGCTGAAGTGTCAGACGAGACAAAAAGCAAGCAGGGAGGAGGAAAAAAACTTAGGGAAGGAAGGAGCAGAAAGATATGCAACTTGCCTTGTCGAGAGCGGAAGTAAAGAGGACTGAACTTGAACTTTTTGGTGCTGTTTGTGTTTGCACTACATTCAGCTACTGCTCAAAATCAAAGCAATTAGTTTTCCAAATTGGCAAAAAGATCCAGAAAATTCAGGCACTCACCAAAACACAACAGCAGGGAAAGATTAGTCATGGAGATCTGCTTCTTACTCGGTTTAGATAAAAGAAAACAGCAGAGCGTCCTTTAAGCAATCAAGGAATTAATGCAGCAAAAAGGGTTTTCAGAGTCAAGTCTGTTGCAAATTTCTCCACGGGACAAAAAAGACGAAGGAAGCAAAATCATACTGGCGATGTACTCAACCATGTCTAAACAGAAATTAGATGTTTATTCTACAGAGAATATTTAATATTGTTTATATTTTCTACTATTAACTCTGACTTGTTTCCATGATGCAATTTTAGGCAAAGTTTAGTGGTTTTAGACACAAGCATGGAAAGTTGCTACTCTGATACGACTTTGTCCTTTTTTACACTCGTCAAATTTGACTCTCCTTAATCTTCCTGACAGAGTAATTTGGTGTGTTGTACAGCTCTAAAAATACAGATGAAGGCTGTTGTCACCCACTGAGGCAGACGGTCAAAAGGTTGTGCTTCTCCATCGGTTCAATATGTTTTTTTCTTTCTGCCACTCTGTTCCTTTCAATACGTCTTCTTTCTCATTTGGCAGGTCATTCTTCAGCACCGATCCGCCCTCCCATCCCTGCTGCCCCGGCCGTCGTCTTTGTTTCTTTGAAGACCTGACTGGTTACCAATCTGTTAGTGAATGCTTGACTGGACCCTCCCTTAAAAAAAGGAGGGCCTCCCTCTTTTGTCAGGACAGACCATGCAGAGGGTGGCATTCAGGCTCACTGAACACCTTCCATCACTGAGGCAGAGAAGTGAATAATAATTGGCAGAACAAATTGGACCTATAGGACTCACGGTGGGTCCTCTGTCTGTTAAGGACTTTATGGTAGTGAACGTCTGAAAACAAGGATCTTCTGGGCCCCTCACAAAGGCTTAGGTCTGCCGTAGAAATAGATTGGATACACTTGTGTTCTGCATGTTGCCGGACTTTGGTTTTGTGGTCATACATGCAATGTAATATGGATACGGTGCTTTTACGCATAAAATCAAGAACGCCTCTTCTTAAGTATGTTTATAAGGGTCACAGCATGTCGTGTGACCTATAAGAAGCTTTTACCAGGAGTCAGTTCAAACAACTGAGCGCTGTCAGGTGAAAAGATCCAATGTTTAGAATTAACTCGGAAAATATTAAAGGCAATTGGAAAAAAACACACATCTACAATGAAAGGTAATTTAAAAAATGGCAGTTTTACCATTGACTAATCATTGTTGAGGCGCTGTTGTGGAGACATCCCTGATCTGTTTTCAGTCATCAGTGTCCTCCTGCTGTTTCTTTATTGACTCTAAGAGCAAAATCACATTTTGTTTTGTTGTTTTGGCAAAATCATGTTTTTTGTGACTTAGCCCTACACCTTTTGCTTTGCACATTACACCAAAGGCTTAAGGTGTAGAGATATATGTTCTTGGTTAAACAATACTTCAAAACTACTTTCCTGTTGCATCAACCACTGTAATGTCCACTTTGATTTTTGAGGTATGACAATTTCTTTTTGAATAAACATTAAAAATAAAGACTAGTCATATAATATGTCTGTAGCATGACAGATTATACTAAAAAGTTCCTGAAGAAACTCTGTCGAGGACTGCCACGTGGCAGCCATTTTAAAATTTAGATAACAAAAATGCCCACATTTTGTTTTATAAAATGCTTTTTTCTCCCTTCTTTTATTTTCTTGCCTTTCTGCTCCCTTCTACAGGGGTCGGCACAGTGAACTAGCTTGCCTGAAGACTTGGTGATTGTTTTTACACGGGATGCCCTTCTTGACACAACCACAGACCACCGAGCTACCATAGCCCTCAGTGTTGCACCTCACAGTTCCGGGAACTCGTCTTAAGTGCAGAGGGGACAGGGCCTTCTCTGTAGCATGCCCAAGACTTTGGAATGAGTTACCTTTGTTCATCAGATAGCCCCCCCCCGACACTCTCGGTTTTCAAATCCTGTTTAAAAACCCACTACTATTCCGTTGCTTTCAACACCAGATGATCTGTGTTTGAACCTGTTTGCTTCACACAGGTTAGTTATTATATTTATTATCTGCAACGTTTTTATGACTACATTTGGATTTTACTTCAATTTGTATGTTGCTTATGTGTTGCCTGTTTTTTGTCAGTTTGTACAGCACTTCGGTTGGCCTTGTTGCTGTTTTAAGTGCTCTATAAATAAAATTGTATGGTATGGTATGGTAAGTATAAAAAAGAACAACATAATTATAAAATGGTACAAAAGGTAAAAAAATAAAAAGATACAAAACAATATATTTGCAGGATATATGGATACATTCACATTAAGTTTTGCCAGAACCAATACAGTATGGTTTTCATTGCCTTTTGTTTTCAAGTCCTTTAAATGTGACCAGTTAGAGGCTGTGAAGAGTTATGTCAGTGTTTTTTAATGAGAAAAAACTTACTTCTTTGTTTGCAAATTCCATTGCCATGGTAATGTGAAATGTGAATAAAAGTAACATCACGGTGCCGAGCTAGTCATTTTGATATAACTTTTGTTGGGGTACACATTGTGGTTTGGTCCACATTAAAGCTGATAGAAGAGCAAGACCCTTTTCAGGTGGATTATAATAGAAAGTGGCTGCCTTTCCAGGCAGTCCACAATTATGCAGCATTTAGCAATGTCAGCAAAATGGTTGTGCCAGTTTTGACATAGCGACTTAATGGTTCATTTCTTTGTGAACTAAACCGTAGGGCCAATCTTGAAGTGAGAAGAAAACTAACTTATGACTAACTTATGGGATTTACCCTTAAAATGAGCTTAATCACTACCGTAATCTTAATGAGCTAATGGCTAGACGTAATGAGTTAATGGCTAGTCAAAGCAAAGGGCCTGGATCACAGCCACCATAAAACAATTCCTATCTCAAAAATCTCAAAGTAAATTATATATTGTGGGACTTCCTGTTCTAGTCTGTCCTAAGGTAACTATATATCACCATACAACCACATCTGCAAGCAATATCTTTGTTGAGGCTCCAGGCATATACAAGGCATCTGATGACTTCCCTTTGACGCTGGAGTATTGCCCTGCCTGAGGTTCATGCTTCTAGTCTTTTGTGATCCTTTAGATTTAAGATTACTTACCTCTTGCCCTAGTCATTTTTCTAGTGCTTCCTGAGACCTGCCTGTTCCTGGACTCCCATGTGAAACTCTGGAACCTTCCTCATGCCTTTCTCAGCTGTTCTCCTCACACATCCTTCTGAGTTTACTGGACCTTCTCATAATTGTACAGGATTATTGGAATCAATCCATCTACCATCCTCCTACCAGAAAGAACCAAGAACATTCTGATCAACCCATTACTGCAGTACCTTGGATCTGACCCTTCTTCTTGCCCCCCAGCATTCCTGATACGTCCTGGTTATATATTCACTATAAATAAAAGCACTGAGTTGACCCTTGTGTGTTTGAGTTGTTACTATTATGTCCTTTCGACCAGGGCATTCAGTCCCTCATAAGCTTTTTACAGAACTCGATTACAAAAACTCAAATCTATCCTTATTTTGTATTTGTGCTTGTATGATTTTCCATGGGCACATAGCCCAAAATGACAAAACAAAGTCTATGTTCACATTGCATGAGATTGAGAAAACTGCAGACAAAACTGCATTGCACTTTTTCCTTCAGTTTTCCCAATCTCATGCAATGACATGCAATGCAGTGTAAACATAGCCATAGTTTTCAAAGCTACGGTAGTGCTGTATTGGGGCTGGTGATTAACAGGTGAATATCATTATAAAGAAAGAGGAGATTGGGGAGTGGTGGCACAGAGGTTAGAGAAGGTGGGCCTGTGATCGGAAGATCAACGGTTCAAACCCCGGTACCGACAACATCAAAAATGTGGGTGGGGAAGGCGAAGCACCCACACCTGCCCCCACCCTCATTTTCCCCACTCTGGGCCCTTGAGCAAGGCCCTTAACCTAGATATCCTAGATAGCAGCTCTCTGCTCCACACAGAGGGCTGTGGTAGCTCGGTAGTCTGTAGTTGCATCAGGAATGGCATCTGGCATAAAAATAACTTCCAAGTCTTCATACGACTTAGTTCGCTCTGGCAACCCCTATCGCAGGGAGCAGCCAAAAGAAGAAGAAAAATTATAAAGAAAGACTGATGGTCTATGCAGGGATTGAGTTTTTCATTTAATGTCCCTAGCAAACATTGCAATCATAAGGCATGGGCGTAGCCAAAATTTTATGAGGGGCGGTTCGTTTAAAGTGTATCTTTCACTTTAAACACATGTTGTTGCCTTTTCAACCTAACATGTCTAAAACTCCAATTTTCATCAAAAATACGGATCATATCTCAAAATAAAATGTGCTACTACTACCTTTTTTGTCTTCCCTCGCTACTCTGTCTAAAAATAGTGCTCTCAGCGGTAAACCGGAAGTGACATCACAGGAGGGGAACGTTTGTGCTTTAGCTAAGAAAGATATGGGATTGCACCAGGAGGAGGCGACAGATTACAAAGTTGTTTTGACATAAGTATGTCATCTCTGACTATTACATCAAATATCTAGCCAAATAACTTCTAGATATATACTACCTAAAGCTAAAAATGGTTTATATTACATATAGCCTAAATATAGAGATACAGCATTAATTACACCACTGATGGATTTAACTACTTTAGCCTTAGCTCCCTAAACAATTACTTTTTCCATCCTAAACCACTCAGTGGATATTTTTCCTGCTTTCAGTGTGCAATTATACAGGGCTTTTTTACTAAACGATTGCCTGTATAGCACATTTGAGATGAAATTCGATTTTTTATTAATTTTTGAAGACATGCAACATGGTCGCGCTAGCTTAAAATTAGCATCGTATTTTGTTCCATCTAAAGTCACTTATATCTCCTAAACCACTCGGTGGATATTTTTCCTGCTTTCAGTGTGCAATTATACAGGGCTTTTTTACTAAACGATTGCCTGTATAGCACATTTGAGATGAAATTCGATTTTTTATTAATTTTTGAAGACATGCAACATGGTCGCGCTAGCTTAAAATTAGCATCGTATTTTGTTCCATCTAAAGTCACTTATATCTCCTAAACCACTCGGTGGATATTTTTCCTGCTTTCAGTGTGCAATTATACAGGGCTTTTTTACTAAACGATTGCCTGTATAGCACATTTGAGATGAAATTCGATTTTTTATTAATTTTTGAAGACATGCAACATGGTCGCGCTAGCTTAAAATTAGCATCGTATTTTGTTCCATCTAAAGTCACTTATATCTCCTAAACCACTCGGTGGATATTTTTCCTGCTTTCAGTGTGCAATTATACAGGGCTTTTTTACTAAACGATTGCCTGTATAGCACATTTGAGATGAAATTCGATTTTTTATTAATTTTTGAAGACATGCAACATGGTCGCGCTAGCTTAAAATTAGCATCGTATTTTGTTCCATCTAAAGTCACTTATATCTCCTAAACCACTCGGTGGATATTTTTCCTGCTTTCAGTGTGCAATTATACAGGGCTTTTTTACTAAACGATTGCCTGTATAGCACATTTGAGATGAAATTCGATTTTTTATTAATTTTTGAAGACATGCAACATGGTCGCGCTAGCTTAAAATTAGCATCGTATTTTGTTCCATCTAAAGTCACTTATATCTCCTAAACCACTCGGTGGATATTTTTCCTGCTTTCAGTGTGCAATTATACAGGGCTTTTTTACTAAACGATTGCCTGTATAGCACATTTGAGATGAAATTCGATTTTTTATTAATTTTTGAAGACATGCAACATGGTCGCGCTAGCTTAAAATTAATTAATCATTATTTTACAGGTTTGACTCGAACTTGATCTGATCTTAGTCTAAAAGAAAGATATATAATAATGCATGGCCCACCACCTTTCATATTATATATCAAGGACTGCCAGGCCTTTAATTGTGTCCAGCATCAGAACAGCTGAAGTGAACAGGAGAGGACAAACATGTCTCCTGTTTCTGCAGATGTTCAGCTGACCAGGATCTGGCTGCAGTGGAGAAACGTTCAGGAAGTAGAACTAATTCTCTCCTGGGGCCTCATGTATCAACCGTGCGTGCGCACAAAAACCTTGCGTACGTCACTATCCACGCAAAACCCCGTATGTATCAAAACTGAACTGAACGTGAATATGTGCGCATCCAAGTACATTTCCACGCCAGCCCCATGGCTGGCGTACGCACGTTTCTGTGGTTTGTGTTCCTTTGGCGACACCTACAGGTGATTCTGGAAACTGTTCATGATGGGGTAATAATGATTATTTCCACCCAAACACACATGATGAACAATTATTACATCCACATGGACGCAATCAGAATACAACCTGCAAAAAATATAAAAAACAGAAAGACTGAATAGTTCTGCACAGCTTAAATTCTTGTTTTTTGTTCATTTTTAGCTGTTTTAGCAGTTGAAGAACGTGATGCATGATGGGACAAGACGACATTCCTCTGTTGCAGGGTATATTTAAATGAAAACAACGTTTGTCTTTATTTTTAATTCATTCCAGTCTTTATTTTTAATTCATTCCAGATTTAAAGAACACAAGAAAACTATTTAAAAAAAACCCACAAGAAATCCTCTTTTGCCTTCATTTCATGTATTGTTTCATTTCATGTTGTTCATTCTAAATAGTTTTCTTGTGTTCTTTAAATCTGGAATGAATTTTTTTTTAAAAACATCGCACCATGCAGGATTCGAACTCATGATCTTTGGGACGAAAGGCAGGCACGCTACCCACTAACCTATTTAGGCATGTTAGAATAGCTTGGTCAACTTCTCATTTAAAAGTGGGTGGTATGTTGTGCGCTGAGAGTGCCAAACAAAACCTTTTTCTGTGCCTCTCCACGTCACTCAGAATTGTCTCCAGTTCACAGTCCGTGAAGTTACTCTTTTTTCCACGTTTCGACATGATTTGCAATAGAGCAAAGACGACATTCCTAACGTGCAGGGCATATTTAAATGAATTTGCATATTTATATGGAGGCGTGTCAAAGGCGGAGTCGGCCACTCTCTCATGTGCGCTCAATTCCACGTTGATTGTGATGTACAAAAGGAATGTGCGTGGATACCGGCGTATGCACAGTTTGATACATCTGGATTTTTTTGTGCGTACGCAGATTTCTGGATTTGACCGTGTGGCACTTTTCAGTAAGAAATCCACGCAAGTCTTTGTACATGAGGCCCCAGGACTCTGTGTCTGTTTGAAGCTCAGCAACGTTCTTCAGAAGCTCCCACTCTGAGTGCAGCCTCTCAAACGTTGGTTCTGCTGAGTTCTGTCCACAGAACCTGCTCCACATCTCAGGTCCAGATATTCCACTCAGCTGCAGTTTTAGCTAAGCGTTTTAGCATCCGTAGCTTTTAGCAACGGCAGGTTTTGTTCATTCAAGTGAACAGAGCTAACAGCTAGCAAATAAAGAAAACAGAACCGATTACCTTCAACTTCCAACTGAATGTCCAGTCGTCGTCCAGAGTCAGACCAGTCGACGTCTAATAAAAAGCAAGTTTTACGAGCGCTGAGTCCGACACAACAACAGCTTCTTGTCCAACAGTTGAAAAGGAAATGGCTACATTTGAACGAACCGCGCGCGAAGCAAGAGGCGTTGATTGGTTGAATATGATCACATGCTACTTCCCGCGATAAACAAGAGTGGCGTTGATTGGTTAGGACAAAGTTCACATGCAACCTGACAAGCAAGAGTGGCGTTCATTGGTTGGAACGTATATGATCACGTTCTACCCCCAATCCAATCATAACGCATGAAGACCACAAACAGAAAAATGGCAGAAAGCAGTACTTCACGTTTCACGTACGCCTGGAGTAACGCAGAATAAAATTGAATAATGATAATAATAATGATGATAATAATAATACCCTGATGCATGCTCAATAATAATAATAACAATATACAATATATATATATATATATATATATATATATATATATATATATATATATATATATATATATATATATACAGTATATACAACAATATAAAAAAAACTGACAAAACGTTTAAAACAGAAGTACTAAAAATAAACCAGTGTGAAAATACTTTGTGTAAAATATCTTGGCCAAAAGTTTAAACAGAAGTATAGATTAAGTATACTTAGACTTTTAGTTTATTTTTAGTATAAGTCAAGTATTGTGTAAAATAAACTTGGCTAAGTATACTTTTGATAAGTACCTAAAAAGTAAACTGAAAGTATACTCTTATTTTTTTTAGTTTAAAATTAGTGTACTTTAAGTATACTTGCATATACTACTTTTTGGTAAGGGTGTCCAAAGACATTGACTGGTCGAACTGAACACCAAGGTTTCTAAGGCTCGGCTGAGAAGAGGAGCCCAGAGAACCGAGATGTTGTTTGATCTGAGGAACCTTCTGTTCAGGGGCAATGATCAGGGTTTCAGTCTTGGCAGAATTTAACTGAAGGCAGTTGTTGGTTAACCATACCTTTAATATGGGACACACAGTTTACTAATTCAGATAACTTGTGTAATTCTGAGTCATTGAAGAAGCAGTAGAGTTGAATGTTATCAGTATAGAAATGGTAAGAGACATTTCTGTAGCTATTTATAATCGTTGCAAGCAGTGGTGGGCACAGACCGCTAGAGAGCGCTAAAGCGCTATTCCGCTTACAGTGGACCTAAACTTTTTGTCAGCGTTTTTGTGAATTGACTAACTTTTATAATTCATAAGCGGATTTGTGCTATTTTTATTTAAAATGCAGTACCGCTAATAACTAATTATCTATCAGTAAAAACCAATAAACTTATTTACAAGCTCTTATGCTGCTTGTTTTTTACCTTTTTCCCCACGTAAACAGCAGAGGAGGAAAGGGTGTGAGGGGGAGGGGGGCAGAGCTGAGAACAGACTCGGCTCTACCATGTAGGTAAATGCCTGGGGGTCCCATTTCAGCAGTGGCCCCGGCCCCGCCTCGCCCCGTGCAGTCACCTACATCACTAACATTGCTCATGCTTGTTAATGTACATTTAACATAAAAATAATTATAGTTACGATGAAAACGATCATTAAATACGCAATAAAAAAAACGGTCGATTTCTTTATCCCCCTACTAAAAATGGACTATTCCATCTTGACAACTTCCGGGTCATAGTTGAACTCAGGGGCTAATTCTGTAGCTGGCTGCGCTCGGTGTCTTCATAAATCCGTAAATAACCCGCTGTTTCAAGCCAAATTAACGTGGCCGGATGATTTTATTGTGTGTTTTGTGATGACCATTCGACGGTGAGTCGTTATTTTTATGTATTTTAGTTACTTTTCATTAAATCTGTTGACTACCTATAGACGCTAACTGTGTCTGCCTGTTACACCGGTAGTGCTGGGTTACTAATGAAATCCGTAAATAACACCGCTGTTTCAAGCCAAATTAACGTGGCCGGAGGAGTTTATTGTGTGTTTTGTGTCGACCATTCGACGGCGAGTTGTTAGTTTCATGTATTTTGGGTTACTTTTATGTATAAATGCGGTGGCGACACACCCGTGTATTTGAGATTTAAACGTGGTTTTAGGGATTAAAAGATCATTCTATTTTTTGTTAATTTCGTGGCCGAATAGAATATATGTACGTAAAGTATTAAATAAATCCTTTGATTTTTGTAATTTCATCCTTTTAGGATCATTTTTGTTACTTTTCAGTTGGCAGTGTAGTGCAAATATTGATAACGCTGCCGGCTATATATAAATATATATATATATATATATATATATATATATATATATATATATATATATATATATATATATATATATATATATAATATAGAAATATATAAATAGCGGATTAGATTAGCTTCCCCTAATTTTCATAAGACATTTGTGCTTTTGAAATTGTGGACCTAAAAAAATTAATAAGCGTTTTAGAAATTGTGGAACTAATTTTTTAATTAGCGGTGCCCACCTTTGGTTGCAAGGGGGGGTGATGTATAAAATGAACAGAATAGGACCCAAGACTGAACCCTGAGGAACACCATACATTAACGGAGAGGTCTTAGACTGTATGTTATTCACAAACATTGAAAATGTTCTGTTGTTCAGATAAGAGGAAAACCACTTCAAAACGGTTCCAGAAAATCCTAATTCATGCAGTCAATGTATTAGAATTTTGTGGTCGACTGTGTCAAAAGCTGAAGATAGATCCAATAAAATAAATACACTGCTCTTACCAGAGTCTGCAGCCATCAAAATGTCATTAGATACTTTTAATAAGACAGTTTCAGTGGAATGCATTTTGCGCATAGGCGTAATTTACATGGGGGATGGGGGGGTTATAACACCCCCAATAATTTGATCCAGTCAATATAACCCCCCCAATAAAATGACATAATTTCATCATTATACATATCTTACATCAATAATTGATTTTCTTTATTCATTTAAATTTTTTAGTAAAATTGCTGCGTGTTTTTAAGCAAACTCCCTGAGGACTGACCCCCTCCCCTGCAAAAAACTTGGTATCACCCATCCCACCGGCTACAGGTGGCCCAGCCCGAGTGCACTAAGCACAGTGTTGGTGTGGATGTACTATAGTTCAAAGAAATGAGAAGAGGACCCAAAAGCGGACAAGGACAACAAACAATTTTTCATTTTTGGTCAACTACATCCCCTTGTAAAAAGAGAAAACATCAAAATTAGGTAAATTACTGATGATTTGTTTAGTCTATGCTGCTATGTAAACAATGTGGCAGAGACAGTAGTGTAATTCTGGTGTAAGGGTTTTGCTCCGTTACTACTCCACCTAAACTGACCGAGTCAAAAGAAAAACAAGATAAACACAGATATTTGTGCACGCGCAGCAGCATTGCAACCGCACAAAAGATGTACAAGCAAAATATCTGATTTGCAATTTGTCACGGGCTCAAAATCAAAGCATCTGATTTGCAATTTGTCACGGGCTCAAAATCAAAGCATTTAATCCTAAAAACAGCTAAACACATTAAAAGTTAATTCAGATCACCACATTTATCTCACTGCAGCTGCCAAATTTGAGGCGAGTTCTACATGTAGACAGAAAAAGGAGTTGCTCAGTTAAAGCTTCAGTATGTAGCTTTTTTATAAACATATTTCTTCACTCTATCACTACCTCCTGACAGACTGATGTTAGCCAGGTAATCCCTGAAAATATATATATATATATATTGTCCCCTGGAAAATAAGCTTGTTCTTTTTTATATAATCTGTGCTGATCCCAAACATAAACCTGTGGGTTTTTTTAAAGGTGCAAAATTAACAATCAATAGATCATAACAATTAATCACAGGCAAAGGTGGGCACAGACCGCTAAAGAGCGCTAAAGCGCTAATCCGCTTACAGCGGACCTAAACTTTTTGTCAGCGTTTTTGTGGTTTGACTAACTTTTATAATTCATAAGCGGATTTGTGCTATTTTTATTTAAAATGCAGTACCGCTAATAACTAATTATCTATCAGTAAAAACCAATAAACTTATTTACAAGCTCTTATGCTGGCTCCGTAGCTGCTTGTTTTACCTTTTTCCCCACCGTAAAGAGCAGAGAGGAGGGAGGGTTGGAGGGGGAGGGAGCAGAGCGGAGAACAGACTCGGATCTACCATGTAGGCAAATGATGCCGTTGCCTGGGGATCCCAATCAGCAGGGGCACCGGCCCCGCCGCGCCCCGGCCAGTCACCTACATCCCTAACATTGATCCTGCTTGTTAATGTACATTTAACATAAAAATAATTATAGTTACGATGAAAACGATCATTAAATACGCAATACAAAAACCGGTCGATTTCTTTATCCCCCTACTAAAAATGGACTATTCCATCTTGACATCTTCCGGGTCAGAGGTGAACTCGGGGGCTAATTCTGTGGCTAGCTGGTTGTGCTGGGTTTCTTGGATAAATCCGCAGAGAACCCCGCTGTTTCAAGCCAAATTAACGCGGCCGGAGGATTTTATTGTGTGTTTTGTGTCGACCACTCGACGGTGAGTCGTTAGTTTTATGTATTTTAGTTACTTTTCATTAAATCTGTTGACTACCTATAGAATCTTGAAATCTGTTGACTACCTATAGAATCTTGACATCTTCCGGGTCAGAGGTGAACTGGATGCTAACTCTGTGTCTAGCTGGTTGTGCTAGGTTACTAATTGATAAATCCGTAGAGAACCATGCTGTTTCAAGCCAAATTAACGCGGTCGGAGGATTTTATTGTGTGTTTTGTGTCGACCACTCGACGGTGAGTCGTTAGTTTTATGTATTTGGGTTACTTTTATGTATAAATGCGGTGGCGACACACCCGTGTATTTGAGATTTAAAAGTGGTTTTAGGGATTAAAAGATCATTCTCTTTTTTGTTAATTTCGTGGTTGAATAGAATATATGTACGTAAAGTATTAAATAAATCCTTTGATTTTTGTAATTTCATCCTTTTAGGATCATTTTAGTTACTTTTCAGTTGGCAATGTAGTGCAAATATTGCATAACGCTGCCGGCTACCAATTGTCGAATATAAATAGCAGATTAGATTAGCTTCTGTAAAGGATTATGAGGAGGTCAATATTAATACTGGCCTCTTTACCTTAATTAATTTACTTATTCAGATTGAATAGTAATTTCACGGGTTCTTTCTTTTTCAGTTTACCCAATATTTCTGTGATCTTTATGATGGATAAATAAACAAAGCCATTAAGTGACAGAGATGTTAACTTAGCTTGATATGTCAAAGAGACACTATCATTTATTTAAAATGAATCAACTAAATTAACACCATTACACTTGATTGACTTGATTTCACTCTCTTTCAATTTAACACGTCAGCACATTTAAATTGTAACAACAGACTTCAATACTGGATGTTAAACATATTTAGTCTGAGGGCTCTTTAACTTAAAAAATAGTTTCCAGCTTAGAAATGGAGATAAGGAAAGATTTAAGAGGAATTGGGAGGTTAAGAGAGGAAGTTTATCTTGCATTTATGAAACCAGATGACACTCTTCCATACGCGTCCAGCTAAGATATCATCACACCTCCAGCAAGCAAACAGCTGCTCCTTTACCTTAAGACGTCCGCCTTGGTTCTGGTAAAGAGCTGTGATCAGCCTTGGACTGACGAGTCGTCGGTCCCGCAAGTCCAAGCTGGACTCCACACGTGTTTACCTTGTCGGTGTCGGTGATACTTGCTTTCGTCGGCAGAAGCCGTGGCAGTCGTGGTTTTTTGGCTCAAGATAAACTTATTCCAGGAAGGAATAACAAAGTTTTGAGCTTACGCTCATTCGAAGTGGACTCATAACAGCAGGTTATCAGTCCTTAGCTGAAGACGAAGGTCGTTAGCTCTTGACCAAACGTACCCCAGCTCTTTGGGAAAGTTCACATCTCTTTGAAGTTCCCAGTAGACTCTGAAGCGTTCATGCAAACAAACGCTTTTACTCAAAAATGTTGAGATTAGAACACACTTTCCTCATTGGTCCGTGGGCCAAGAGGAGTGTGAAAACGTGAAGTGGAAACTCAAGGTTGACAGCAAGTCTGCTTAGATAACAAAGAGGAATGTTTTGGAAAAGTGTCTGAAAGAGAGGAGACATCTCGACGCTAACGAGAATTTTAGCTGAACTCAACAAAAACAACTCCTGAGCAAGTCAATCTGACACCTCATTCAACTTTGTCATAGATATTTTGAGTAGACACTTTCATTTGGTCAAGTAACACAGTAATACTCCATATTAAAAGAATAACAGCATATAACATATATCATGAAAATGGCAAAAGTTATTCTTTTGATCACATTAGAATAAAATCAAAGATAGAAATAGTCTCTTTTGTTGACTATGTTCCCAGATTACAACTAATGGAATAATTTTGTGGTAAATGTCTTGCTTTACTGAGAGGTCAGTAAAGGTCATCTCTGGAACAGTTCAAAAATACACAGGTGTATCAAAGTGGACACGGTCATGCCCACTACACTTCCCCTAATTTTCATAAAAGAAAAGTTTCAGGAGTGATTTGTGACAAAAAGGTGTCAGCAAAGGTCAAAGGAAAAGTTTACAAGACAGTGGTGAGACCAGCTATGTTGTATGGTCTGGAGACAGTGGCATTGACAAAAAGACAGGAGAAAGAACTGGAAGTAGCAGAAATGAAGATGCTGAGGTTCTCCTTAGGAGTGACAAGGATGGATAAGATCAGGAATGAGATCATCAGAGGTACAGCACATGTTAAACAACTGGGAGATAAAGTTAGGGAGGCCAGACTGAGATGGTTTGGACATGTCCAGAGGAGGGACAGTGGGTATATTGGTAGAAGGATGTTAGAAATGCAGCTGCCAGGAAAAAGACAAAGAGGGAGACCAAAGAGGAGATATATGGATGCAGTTAGAGAGGACATGGAGGTAGTTGGAGTGAGGACAGAGGATGCAGAGGACAGAGTGAGGTGGAGGAGGATGATTCGCTGTGGCGACCCCTGAAAAGGGAAAAGCCGAAAGAAGAAGACGAAGAAGAATTTTCATAAGACATTTGTGCTTTTGAAATTGTGGACCTAAAAAATTAATAAGCGTTTTAGAAAATGTGGAACTAATTTTTTGATTAGCGTTGCCTACCACTGATCACAAGGTGTACCATTATTTATTGAACTGTTCTATTTGTCTGAAAATGTATGTACAGTATTTTCTGGTGTATAGGTCGCACCTGTGTATAGGTCGCATTGTCCAATTATCACCAATAGATTGGAAAAATCCTTAGATAGGTCGCACTGGTGTATAGGTCGCACCTATGTTTAGCTCTGCTGCAAATGTCTGCCACAGGAGCACACAGCAAGGCTTTTAAGAAGATTAACACTTAAAAACAATTATTTGTTTGATAAAAATTATAGCAAATATATGTCTGAGCTGAACTTTTCCTTAATAAATGAACGTAATTGTGAAATGAGCTGGATTTAAAAATTTGTTTCACCGAAAGTGATAACAAGCCATATATAGGTCGCACCTGAGTATAGGTCGCAGGCCTTGAAAAAAACATAAAAAGGTGCGACCTATACACAGGAAAATACGGTAATAATCTTTATAATCCATAAAGTGATAACGGCTCACATTGTTGTGTAGCTAGTGTTTGACACAAATGGAGCTGTAAACCAGTTCATTTCCTGAAGAATACAATCTTGTTTGTAGAGGCCAGGGCCATTTACACATGAATTCATCATGTCACCAACGTGTCTCCACTGTGAACAAAGACTAGATTGTGACGATTGATATCTGCATCCAGCATAAAGCTGACATCAACAACACCAGTAATTACACAGCAGGAGGTGGTGGTTGGGGCGGGGGGCTGGAGCGGGTGAGGGACTGTGTTTGTATTCAGACTGAGGGAGAGGAGGAGGGTGGTGTGTGGCAGACGATGAAGCTCTGCTTTGATCCACCTGGCGAGGCTTCTTTGCTGAAATAAAGTCAAAATAGTGCCTGTATTTCTGTAGTTAAACATTAACTGAGCTGTTTTTGTATCAGGTTGAAGAAAGTGATGGTGGAACAGGTGATCAAGGTGGTGAGCAAGAAGGACACAACAGAGGAAGTGCAGAAGTTGAAACGACAGGGGAAACAGTTGGCAATCCAGGGACAAGCGACCAAAGGGAGGGAGACATAGGACAGGGAAAGACAGCACAAGAAATACAAGTGACCTGGGGCCTCATGTATCAACCGTGCGTGCGCACAAAAACATTGCGCACGTCACTTTCCACGCAAAACCCCGTATGTATCAAAACTGAACTGAACGTGAATATATGCGCATCCAGGTACATATCCACGCAAGCTCCCGAGCAGGCGTACGCACGTTTCTGTGGTTCTTGTTCCTTTGGCGACACTTACAGGTGTTTCAGAGAAACTGAAGCCCCACAGTCTGTGGTTGACTTTAAGAGCGGCTTGAAGACCTTTCTTTTCAACCGAGCATACTTTACTCCTCATGATTCTACTTTTGATCTTAGCTGATACTGTTGTTGATTTTAATTGTTTTATTATTTGTCTTATTGACATTCAAATATGTTGCACCTTGTAGCACTTTGAGATTTCCATTAATGAAAAGTGCGTTATAAATTGAATTCATTATTATTATTATTATTATTATTATTATTAACTGTTCATGATGTGAAAATGATTAATATTCCCTCCAAACACACGATTAACAAGTATTACATCCACATGACGCAGTGAAATAAAGGACGCGCAAAGTTGTGCCAAAAATAAATTTAACAGGAACGGATTCATTCAGCCTTACTGGAGGTTATAATAAATAGTGTAACACGCAGAGCATTTATTTAGAAACAGATATAATTTTCCGATCTAGGATATGGCTTATCAGCCGTTTTCAGAAATAATAATTTTTCAGTTTGGCACTGCTGCTGCGCTCTGGGGAGCCGTGCATCACGCGTGCATACAGAAGCAGCGGTCAAACTGTTCCACAGAGGGAGCTGCAGGTCGATCGGGACTGTGCAGTCCAGTCCACACAAAGCCGGATCATGTCCAATGGAATGTCTCATCCATATGATTCCAAAGGCTGAGTGGTCGCGCTTGGAGCGCGCGCGCACCCTCACCGGTGTCGACACGGCAGCTGGAGGTGTTTCATTATCTGCGTTTATTGTAGATTTCTCCAAAATGACACGTGAAAGTACACCTTATATAACTTGTAGGAGAGTAAAAGCTTCACAGACAGACTGCGCACAAAGGCTGTGGCGCGCGTAGCGTCTGGAGACGCCAACATCACGTGATGTCATGAAATGTCTCCACCAAGACGCACAGACTCGTTTCTTCACATCATCTACATAAACAAAGATCTATGTTCTAGCAAACATCCAAGTAAGTTCCTCTGTGTTTACAGTAATAATGGTAATAAACTCGTGCGCAAAGTTAATATTTCCACACAGAATGAATGAATGAGCCGGTTCGCGCACCACAGCAGGGTGCGCATACCGACACACAATCACTCGTTCTTTGCATGATGAACACATTTTATTACTATTCTTACTTAGGATGTTTGTCCTCACTCATATTATATTAAATTCATTATTTTCCCGAATCTAGAAATGATTTCTGATCGCGCAGGGATCAAACAAACATGTCCTTCACACATGCAGGAAGTAATTTGCATCTGTTTAACATATGTAAATGTAGGCGTGTCAGGGGAGGTGTCTCACGTGCGCTCAGTTCCACGTTCATTGTGATGTACAAAAGGAATGTGCGTGGATTCAGGTGTACGCACAGTTTGATAAATCTGGATCTTTTTGTGCGTAGACACTTTTCTGGATTTCACCGTACGTCACTTTTCAGTAGGAAATCCACGCAGGTTTTTGATACATGAGGCCCCAGGTAACAGACCTAAAAATAAATTGTGAAGGAATGTAAACACACACAGTCAGAAAACCAAACTGATTTGTACTGGTTTATGTGATTTCCTCACAGAGAGATGCATGATGAGGGCATATGTGAGGAAAATGAACAGGTGGGAATGCTATGAAAAAATTGATTTCTAGATTTAGTTATTTAACTATGTGAAAAATATTTAAATGTACAAGACATTCACAGGGAATGACAAGTTTACTTATTACAGGGACTTGAGCCACATGTAAGGGACCAGTTGGACACAGAGAACAACAACAAAGGACTTCCTGTCTTGGACATCATGACCCGTACAAAGCCTGAACAACCTGATCCTAAGTTCATAGTAGTGCAGAAGCGAGCCAGTTATGTGTTGTCTTATGTTTTCACTGTGCCAAAGTTTATCTGAATCAGTCATCATTTGCAAGCAAGTGTGATCCTGCTTTTGTGAGCGTGGGATTTAAAAACTGGAAAAAGGCTACTGAGAGGTTCTCAGGACGTGCAAAAAGTCAGCTGCATATTCATGCAATGAATGTATATGCTCAAAAAGGTAACACTGTAGCTTTACAGCTTTCTTCAGCTGTTGCCAGACAACAGGAGGAAGCCAAGCACGGCTTGTCAAAGATTGTCGGCTCCATCAAATACTTAGCTAGGCAGGGTTTAGCTCTACGAGGCCATGTGGAAGAGAAGAGTAATCTCTCTCAATATCTCAAAGAAAAGGCAGAAGATGATCCTGTTTTTCAAAAATGGTTAGAGACCCACAAGCAAGATTACACAAATCATGTCATTCAGAATGAAGTTCTGGGCATAATGAGCAATGAGATTGTAAGAGGAATTGCTGAAACTATTTAATAGTTGATGGGACACAAGACATATCAGGTCAAGAGCAAGAATCTGTATGTCTTTGTTATGTGGATCAGGACCTGATTCCTCATGAAGAATATATTGGGATGTATTCTGTCACTGAAACAACAGGACAGCGTCTTGCAAAAGTTGCATTAGATGTACTTTGCAGACTAAACTTGACAGTGTCAGCACTGCGCGGGCAGACCTACGATGGAGCCTCAAATATGTCTGGCGCATATTCTGGAACACAGGCTCTTATTAGGGAGAAACAGCCGCTAGCTCTGTATGTGCACTGGAGCACACTGTGTAAATTTGGTCACACAGAAGGCATGCCTAGCTTCTAGAGTTGTGCGAGACGCCCTTGACTGGGTTCATCAGTTGGGAGTTCTGTGTGGACAGTCTGGCAAATTCAAACAGATGTTTCATCAGATAGCAATAGCTGACCATGCAACCGCTACTGCCCTGAAACCACTGTGTGCAACTAGGTGGACTGTAAGACACGGTGCCATACGTTCTGTTCTAACACAGTATGACTCTATCCTCACTGCCTTAGAAGAAATGGTAGGAGGTAACTCTCCCTCTGCAACCATTGCAAATGGTCTGTTACAACAGTTTATGAAAGGCAGTACTTTACTTGGCCTTATGATGGCAGAAGCAGTCATTGGAGAGCTAGAGTGTCTCAACAGTTCTCTTCAGAGAAGGACACAAACTGTTTCTGGTATGCAGGCTGCTGTTTGTACAGTTCAGTCAACTCTCAGTGGCAAGAGAAGTGATGAGGTCTTCCAAAGCCTTTTTGAGAAGGCATCTACAACTGTGAAGTCTTTGGACTTGGAACCTATAAAAATGCCACAAGTTCGACAACCACCCAAATGCTTCAGTGGAGACTCAGGTAGTTTCAGTTCTAAAACCCCTATGGAACACTACAGAGTTTAGTTTTTTAAGGTACTTGACACTGTTCACACATAGTTCACAGAACGTTTCCAGCAGGGGGGTCTTCTTATCTTGCAGAAGCTGGAGAACACCTTGCTTTCTGGAAATGTTGACCCAATGGTTCATGACTACCCAGAAATTAATGCCCAGCTGCTGGAAATCCAGCTACCCATGTTCAAACATAATTACACGTACAGTTCCTGTGGGGAGGCTACAAACATTCTCAAAGGTTTACCAACAGAGGTGCGAGGCTTATTCACTGAAATTGAAACTTTGGTGAGGTTACTCCTTGTGGTACCAGTCTCTTCCTCTGAAGCAAGAAAATAACCCTTAAGAAACTGGAGACTGAAATAGTTTAAAAGAATAAAGTATTTAATTTATTTTGCAAAAGGAAAACAACTAATACAACGATGTGCATCGGCTGAGCTACAGAGTTGTTCTGACGATCGCTTCATAGTGTCTCAATTTATACACAGCTTCGCACGTCATGGGGAGTTTCACAAGTCTGAGTCACAAGGTGTGGGCTGCAGCAATGCTGGGAAGATATGCTTACAGTTGAGTTTCACAAAAACACTTCTTGGAATAGTTGGGTTTCACAAGAGACATTTCTCAGAGCAGGCGAGGCGTTGGTTAGGGTGCGGTTCCTGTTTTTGACAGATGGTAAGCTTGTTTCTAACCACAGGCTGTTTGTCTCTTTCACAGTTCCTGTTTTCATGGCAGGTATGCATCAACAGAGGAACATAACAAC
Organism: Garcialebias charrua; assembly: GCA_038048925.1. Taxonomy (NCBI): domain Eukaryota; kingdom Metazoa; phylum Chordata; class Actinopteri; order Cyprinodontiformes; family Rivulidae; genus Garcialebias; species Garcialebias charrua. The sequence continues at coordinate 33,997 of JBBPBX010026006.1, forward strand.
TTTGTTCGCACGCAAAGGACGGAGGGCTACATCAGTTCAAATGAACACATTTTAAGAGTAATAAAAGATACAACCAATAAAACAATAGTGTGTACATTAATTTTTCTTTCACAATTTCCTCCCTTTTGTTCCTATTGGAACAATATTAAAGATAGAAAAATTATCAAGGCTGTACAGATGGCTGTACAGATAGTGTAAGACTCTGATAACATAGTGATCAGGAAAACATACTTCACTTGACAGTGGTTTCATATGGGTCCTTCATTAACATCAGATAGAATTGTGGCAAGAGCTGTTTTTTGTGGGTTACAAACCCTAAATATTTGTAGCAAGCAAAACATAAAAGGAAATTAACTCCAAAATATACGTGAAATATAAAAATAAAATACACATAAAATAAAACAACTGAATTAATTTTGGAACTGTTGTCCTATGAATGTACATTGTTCAGGTAGGAGTCTAAAAACCCATTGTTGGATGGAAGTAACCTCCAAAGTCTAAGTAATAAAGTCTTGACTGGAATCCCTCAAAAGGAAAATGTATGTGTTCTCCATCGACATCATAATGGAGGGTCAGTGTGTCTTCTAAATGATTGGTGTCAATCTGTAAGGAGGCAGAATCATCTGTTATTGTTAATGTAAGTTTCCTTTTATTTGTTTTTAAGGATGAAGGTGGTGGGAGAAGAAGCAGAGGTATCCAAGTTATTTTCTAAATCAGTGTCTTGATCATTGTGGAGGAGGGCGTAAGTTTCAGCAATGTTCTGGGGACTGAATGCGGTTGTGAAAATTCTGGTAGTTGGAGAGCGTAGGCAGGGAATGCAGCAGCATCCACAAAAAGTGAGAATCACGAATGTTACTACTATTGCAGTAAAAAGGGAAATAATTAGGGTCTTCCATTTACCAAAAGCTTGGGAGAACCAGCTTGAGATGGGGTCATTTATGCCAGATTCATCCGTTAGTTCTTTTGACTGGTCTTTTAATCCTTTTAGGACATGGCTAACTACCATCAGGGGCTGTGTTGTTGGGGATGAAAGTATAGCATTGATATCCTATCATGTGGCAGACTCCGTCCCTTTCTGCTAAAAGCATGTCTAGACCAATTCTATTTTGGATGGCTATTTTGGATGTAGGGCGGAGTTGATCTGCCAGGCCTTCAATTGCATCTCTAGTTAAATTTGTAAGACAAACACATTGTAGTGAATGTAATTTATTCTGGCCATGTTTTTGTTGACTGTCACATAAGGAATTAAGGATTCAAAACCTGTTGCAATAGGATTGACTAATTTGTACTCATCAGGGACCCCTCTGGGGACCTCTATGGTGTCGGTGTATGTTGTGGAATCTTGTTCATTGAAGAACGTGGATCTACGGCGTCTAACTGGAGTGTGACTTGTGGAAGCTTGACCTATTTAAGTTAAGGGTGAGGCAAGTCGTACTAAAGCACAGTAGGGCCAGGCTATGGTTAGGGTGGGGATCTGGACAACTAATCTCTGGCCACCACAATAATAGTAGAGACCAGCTCTGACCCATGAGCCAACAGTTTGGTTGTGTTCATCATCAGTGGGAACAGAGAAGGTGGTGTTACACCATACGAAGGGAATTTCTCCATAATTGCGAATTGGGGTAGAACTAGTGAAACTGAAACAAAAATAGCCATGTGGTATGGGGATTGGTTTGAAATGACCTGGGTGGGTGTCATTATGGATAGGTGGATAAAGGTCAGTTAGAGTAGTGCAATTAGGGGCCTGATTTGTGGTTAAGTTTATCATGCAGTTAAATCCCCATGGATCATTTGGGAAGAGTGGGACAGGTTGAGTAATTAATTGGGGCTTGGTAGCAGCACAAGCTATACAGTTGCTAAGTTGTGCTTCTTTAGCAGCATCTACAAGCCATGAAAGCCATATGTTATTGTCGCCATGTTCTATGGCTCTTTCTATCAGCTGTTCCGGGCGTAGTTTGGTGTAATCTACTGGGGTGGATAGAGGTTGTTCTAATGGTTCGTCTAAGTCGTGAAATGTGTTGTTGTCAGTGAATAGCTGAGTCTCAGGGGTACGGACGGGGTCGAGGTGACTTTGTTTGGGTTTGAGTAATATCTACATGTACTTGAAATGTCTTTGTTTGTCTTGTCGGGACACGGGTCCGGCAGGGAAGGGACTGAAAAATGACCCGGAATGGATAGAGAAATGGGATTTCGGGTAGGAGAGTAATCTCTCTGAAGGGTGAAGGTTTGACACCCAGCTACGGGTGTGGTCGTGTACGCTAGTCTGGGTTGGGGTCCATGTACTTGTATATTTGAACACTTCCTGCCAGTCATTGTAGGCACCTAGTTGTGGATTTTTTGGACATGTTGAGTGATCTCTGGTGTGACCGGTAGTACACAAAAAACTGTTCAGTACAGCTTATAACATGACATAAATCAAATTGATAGGTGGTATGGGACCCTGCCATGTGGTTGATGTTGAGGCATGGTTGAATGGGGTGTATGCTACGTGTCATTCTGTTGTGGTGTTCTGATGTGCATGGTCCTTCACCTGGGAACACGCAAAAGTGTCTACACAGGAAAATCTTGCCATAGGTCATAACTGATATGAGACCAAGAATCAGCGTGGTCTTCCATGGATGAGTTGAGATCCAGTTCATGATTGAGTCTTTGTTCTTCATGTTTTGCTCAGAAAGTATCTAACTAGGGAAGAGGACAGAGGGGTTGGATGGACTCGACCTAGTTGTGGGTCTAGGTACCTGCCGTCTCACAGGGAACTGGAGCTCGGACTGTGAGTGTGGTACCGGAGGTGCAGTTGGGCACTTGCTGCCTCACTCTAGCCGTTTTCGCATTGCACGGCCCTCAACGGCCCGCCTCGCCCCGCCTTCAAACCCGGGTTCGGCATGGTCGCAATTTCCTTTTTTTCCCCGGGTCCGCCCTCATTTTGGAACCATCTCCACCGTGGTTCTGATCGGGCCGGCCTCCCGGGCCCAGTTTGACGTCATTTACTGCTCACATTTGATTCGTTGTTTGCAGCAAGGGCGGGACTGCTGCATGTAGGGGCGGGACTAGCTGCGTGTTGAGTCATCAACTGTGACTGCTGTTAAAACTACGTTCTAACAACAACCTCCATTTTAGAAAACGGCATGTCTACCTCCCAAGCCCCCGTTGCGTGCGTTCCGTGGTCAAACGATGAAGTAAGCTTCTTCCTAAATTACCTCGCAGACGAGTGTGCAGAGAGAGCTGGACAGCAGCACACAAAATGAAAAAGTTTTCAAGCATGCGTCTGAGGAAATGGCTCTGGCTGGCTTCACTCGGACCTCCAAGCAATGCCGGGAGAAGCTAAAGAAGCTGAAATCAGACTACCGGATCACGAAAGACTACAACGGTAAAAGTGGACGAGGAAGGATTGGCGGTGGTTCAGTAAAATGGACGAGATCTTTGGAAAACGGCCATCCAGCAACGGTAGCCAAATGGCTCTCGACTCGGCCACCCAAATGTTGGAGAGCGAGATGGAAGGTGAGCTGTTGTTACTTGTGTTTATTAGCCATCTTTAGTCTTCCTAAATAAACTCAAAAACGTGTACAGGCTGCTGGGTTTGTGGCTATTTTTCTGGCTTGCTATTGTTGAGCCACGCTTGCGGCAGCAGCTAGCCTCTTAGCACAACAGGCTAGCTAGCCTAGCACAACAGGCTAATGTAGGTCGTGTAACGTGTTTTTTCTTTTAAATTAGATAATTCGACGCCGTCTTCAACGCCAGCAGAAACTCCTGAGTCCTCTTCTACCGCTTCAGAGGAGCAAACGGGTGAATTGTGTTCACAGCCAAGCACACCACCAGTGTGCTCAGCTGGGAGGGCCTCAACTCCGGACCCCGCGGCCTCTGCTTCACGTGCTCAGCCAGGTGGGCTCAATGTTTGTTTATGTAATGAAAATAACCCGCCAAAAAAAGAATTGTAACTCTAACATAAAGACTGAACTTCTAACCGACTATCTAACTAACACTAAATTTTTGAGTACATATAACTGTAGACAACTTTCTAGTTGTTATCCAAATGTGGGGCTGTGATTTAATTAATCAATGTTTGAGAGTGTTGAGGAACGAACTGACATATTAATAAATGAAATAATAATTACGTATCCGACACAAAACAATACATACATAAATCAAAGTAGAAATATATGTCCTACATAATGATAAAGAAAACAAATAAATATATAAATCAAAGTAGAAATATATATTTTAATGAGAAATAAAAGCATAAATATATATATTGTTTTTTATTTCTCCTTATACATGAGTTTCTGTCAAGAAAAACACAGCAAACGGGAAAACAGCGAGCAGAATTACATTGATAAGAAAATGGAGAAGCAAAAAAAGGCAAAACAAAATATCTATTTATATTGACTGAAACTCATGTGTTAAAAGAAATAAAAAAGAATATATATATATATA
>JBBPBX010026007.1:0-20109 GCA_038048925.1 Garcialebias charrua
AATACCCCTGCCTGGTATATTCCCCACCATGGGGTATACCACCCTCAAAAGCCCGGCAAGATCCGTGTAGTCTTTGACTGCTCTGCACAATATCAAGACACTTCGCTAAATGAACACCTGCTTACAGGGCCTGACCTAACAAACGCTTTGGTGGGAGTACTCTGTAGGTTCAGGAAGGGCTCAGTGGCTGTAATGTGTGACGTGGAGCGCATGTTTCACCAGTTCCATGTAACACCTCAAGACCAGGATTATTTACGCTTTCTATGGTGGGAGCATGGGGATCTAAGTGTTCTCCCCTCAGTCTTTCGCATGAAGGTTCACCTGTTTGGTGCAGCGTCTTCACCTGGTTGCGCCAATTTTGGTTTAAAACATCTAGCTGCACAAGGTGAGGGAAAGTTCTCTCCAACCACAGTGAAGTTCATTCAAAGAAACTTTTATGTAGATGATGGACTTGTAAGTGTTACATCAGACGCAGAAGCAATAAAACTAGTCAAGGAAGCAAGAGAGCTGTGTAACACAGGAAAATTAAGATTACACAAGTTCGTATCAAACAGTGACAATGTGTTAAAGTCGCTGCCCAGAGAGGAGTGTGCTGACAGTATTAAAGATTTGGATCTTGGAGAGCCACTGATGGAAAGAGCACTTGGTGTTCAGTGGTGTATTTCTTCTGATGAGTTTCAATTCAGAATAACTGTCAAAAAACACCCAATGACAAGAAGAGGAATCCTGTGGACAGTGGCGTCAGTGTATGATCCTCTGGGATTTGTGGCACCCTTCATCCTAAAAGGAAAACAAATCCTGCAACAGTTATGTCAGGAGAATGTCGGATGGGACAAGCTCTTTCGGATCAGCTCTACAGAGAGTGGAAATCCTGGCTTCCAGATCTTCAAAATATGTCAAAGAGACAAATATATCAAAGAAACTAAAGGAATGCAAAGATGGAAGAATCAGGAAGGTGAAGCTGTTGATGAGTGACTCAACCTTGGATAAGGATGGAAAAAGGACTGTCAAGCCAGTGTATCTTGATAGACCAGTTCATAAAACTGTGTTGTTACTAGAAGCAGAGTAAATGCTAAAATGTAAATACTGTATATTTTATTGTAATGTTATATGTTTGAAGTGAAATCACAATAGGTTAGTGATTTGGTGGGAGTTTTACTGCCATAGTTTTAGTTTACATGTCTTATTTTGTATTATGCACATTCTTTTGTTATGACTCTTATTTTGAAAGGCAAAAGTAGGAAGTGCTTTCCAGCATGTTGCTAGGCAACCAAAGAAAGAAGTTGTACCTCACTTTATATGGCTCTGGTTGTACCGTACTGCTATGAAGACATGATATTAGCAAGTATCTGTACAAAAGTAATTTAAGTTTAAGAAGTTCTTTATTACTCTCATTTCTACCTCAAAAGGAAGGGTCAGCCAGCGAGGTATTTATATGTTATATCATTTTTATGTCAAGATTGTATTCATGACACCGTCTCACTTAAGTTTATGTTGTATTTTTAGTTCGACGGTAGTGTTGGTGTCAGTGACAACGAAAGTGAAGTGTAATAAGAAGATTTCCATTAAAACTGACTACACACTAGCAGTTCAACGAATTCATTAATGCTGTAAAGAAGAGGTGGAAGTGACAACTTCTTTAAAAAATTATCTGTAAATGTTTATCGTAAACAAGTTAGGGTTTAAATTTGTAACTTTTAAAGCTGGATGAATAGAAGACTTTTACTCTTGTGTTGTGAATGTTACTGGAATCCTCCTTACCAATGAGACTTTTTGCTTATTTCAAGCTGACGAGTTTCTTTTCCAATCAGAACGTTGTCAGTCACCCCTGGGACAAAAACATAAAAAATACTTAAACGATTATAGTCATCGTTACAGGTCAGTTTAAACTTGGGTCAATATTAATATACAAAGGTACTGCAACTGAAGTGAGATGACTGCGATGCGCTTGGTGCTCTGATACCAGTTATTGTATCGTGAAAAAATTCAATATTTTTTGTTAATCACTTCAGAAAGTGAAACTCTTACATTATATAGATCATTTATTACATATAGTGAAATATTTCAAGCCTTCATTTCTTGTACCGTAATGTTAATGATGATGTCTTACAGGTAATGAAAACTCAAAACTTAACTCGTGCTCACGATGAGCAGACAAATTCTAGACATAAGCTACAAATGTCTCATTCCTCAAGTCCAGCCACCCCTGAACCAGAGGCAACATCAGAAGTGTATAACCTGCTGAGGACAAAAATAATTGGACTGTTGCTCAGTGGTTCACTGTCCTCTCTTCAGATTAAAGTAAATTTTCATGTAATTTGGAAATAAAGGTCCCAAAGTCTGAAGGAAGAGTGGAGATGTCCAGAATCCATGTTGCTTGAAGTCCAGAGTGAAGTTTCCACAGTCAGTGATGATCTGGGGCCATGTCCTCTACTGGTGTTGGTCCACTGTGTTTTCTGAAGTCCTCAGCCAGGTAAGACACTTCTGATGTTGTCTCTGGTTCAGGAGGGGCTCAACTTGAGGAATGAGATATTTGTAACTCACGTCTAGAATTCATCTGTGCATAGTGAGCATGAGCTTCCAGTAATTCAATTCAGTTCAGTTTATTTATACGTATAGCTCCAAGTCACAACAGAAGTCGTCTCAGGGCACTGTGGAACTTTATCACATGAGTGACCGAGTTTGGGTTTTCATCATCTGTAAGACACTCATCAAAATAACAAGAAATAAACGCTTACAAATTTTCACTCTATATGTAATATATGAGTTTCACTCTCTGAAAAGACTGACAAAAAAATTGAACTTTTTTCAAATTTTATTTACGATATTCAAAAAAATAATAATCTTGATAAACCTGTGGACTATGGTCATCGTCAGTGGGACGTGTCCTTGTGTCAGTTATGCAAATGAGTACCTAATTAATTAATTTGCTCTCTCTACAGCTGATTGGCTAAAAGCGGTTTAAAAGGGTCAAGCTCCGCCTGCTGGACGAGCCAGGGAGGCCTGAGGAGACGTTGGTCTGATGGTTGCTGGCTTTTCTCTCCAGCCTCGCTCCCGCTCCTGTTGGAGATACCTGTGGTTGCACCTTGTTACCAATTTTGTTGAGCTGATTATTGTTGGGACTGGGAGTTACCGGCTGTCATTGAGTTTTCGATTTTTGGTTGTAGGGTTAGTCCTCTGATCTCAGGGTGAGGGGAGCGGCCCGAATCCGAAGGTCAACTGCTGGCTGGTTCGAGGCTTCTCCCTCATTTTGTTCATTTAGCCAGAGCTCCCAGTTTGTTATTCTGTTCAGGGGATCTGTGATTTAAGTTTTGTCTAATTAGGGGGCCGACATGGGGCAGAGGCAGGGCAGCCGACTTGGGACCTGAAAGTCCCAGGCTCAGCCCCCAGTCATTGCACATCTCGTGGCATCTCTGAGCAGGACACCCTATCCCCAATTGCTCCCAGGTCCCTTCAATAGGTGCCCACTGCTCCACCTGGGCGTGGATGGGTTAAATGTAACGAGCCAATTTCACCATTATATGGGATGACAACACATAACATGTTATTCATATGTTGTATGTCCGGTCATTTACTCCTGGACAATCTCTGAACCATGACAGTCAGATGTAACTACATTTTGGGTGTGAAGTTTTGAAATGGTTTGGACATGGATAAGTTGTTTTCATAAGACTACATTTGAACTTCATCATCCAAAGCAATCTCTGTGAACTATGATGTTTGCAGATGACATTGTGATCTGTGGTGAGAGCAGGGAACAGGTGGAATATGGAGAATATCTGTAGTGGAAGAGAACTAGAGAGGTCAAAGTACCGGTAGTAAGACGGAGTACGTGTGTGAATGAGAGAGAGGCCAGTGGAAGAGTGAATCTACAAGGATCAGAGATCACAAAGGCGCAGGACGTCAATGGTTTACAAGAAAATAGTGAGACCAGCTATGTTGTGTGGCTTGGAGACAAGGACATAAGAGAAAAAGACAGGAGAAAGAAGTGGAAGTGCAGGCAGAAATGAAGATGTTGAGGTTCTCTTTAAGAGTGACAAGAATGGATAAGATTAGGAATGAATCAGAGGTACGGCACAGGTCGAACAACTGGGAGATAAAGTTAGAGAGGACAGATTGAGATGGTTTGGACATGTCCAGAGGAGGGACAGACCTGAAGAGGGAAAAGCTGAAAGAATGAGATAAAGACTGATCTTACGTCAAGAGTCCTGGTGGTTATTTCCCAAAACCTAAACAGGGCATTAAGCTGAGATGTGCTTATCCTGATTCGGTTTTACAAGAAAGTACAAAAGTTAACATTGAGGTTTATTCTGTGCTGTTAGCCTGATTTTCTTAATCCTGGAGTCAGCTAATGAAAAATTTCTTCTTGTACAGTTATCTAAGATACTTGACCCGTGTTTAACAACTAATCTTAAATGTTTAAACGGTATAATTAGAACCATAATTTGAAACGTGATGTAGCTTCAAGTTTATAATATTAAATAACTGATCAGTGTGGCAGCTAAATGTAATAAATTAAAACCCACACTTACGCTTCAGTCTTATTTGGTTCTGTCCATCTTCAACTCCATCCCAGGACAGAGAATCGCCGACAGGTAGTCTGCACTTCACGCAGAAGAACACCACGGGTCCGTCCTCTTCTTCGTCGACTCCCCTGCTGAACAATTTCTCTTCAACCGCGGTGGAGTCGACGCTGGATGAATTAAACGTTTTGTTTATAAACTTTTGACGACGCACGGTCGACTTCTCTTTCGTAGCCATTTGTACTTTTCTCAAAGGTTACCAGGCTTCGAAACAAGACGGAATTGTGTTTTCAAACTTGTGCGGGTGGTTGAAATATCCGGTTGATACAAGATGAGCACTTCCGAGTACTTCCGCTTTCGTCTCAAATTTTTATTTTCGCTTCTTTTTTTTTAAAAGTTAAGTACTACAGCAACGCATTGTTTTCAAAATTGTAGTCGCTTTGTATGATTTTTATACCAATCTAAAAAGAAATACATAAAACCAGAATATAAAGACAAATATATAATCTTAACCACAAAATATTCATTGATTAAGTACAAGCATTATTTCATGCATTTGTCCTCATGTTCACAGTGTTAGTGCCAAACATTGTTTATATAGTTTTTGGTTCTTCATATTATAATCATTATCAATCATTATAAACATTATCATATGTATTTTATGTCTTTATTATTATTATTGTCGTTGTTGTTTTTATGATAATGATTATGTAAGCGCAAGTGCTTAGTTCGCTCTTAAGAGGGAGCTATCTTAACGGAATCTTCATCTTTGTAAACAACCAGAAACGTGAACCAATCAACTTTTTTCTTTTTTTAAATTGTTTTAGTCACTTAATAGCGTGTTATTATTATTATTATTATTAATATTGGAACCAGTTTTATGCGGGTTTTTTATTTTATTTTTATTATTAAAACAAAACAATCTCACGCCATCCCACAAGTCTGTCTTGTTTCTCTGTCTTCTGATTGGCTCACAATCCGGAAGTGGTAACAATCATTTAAGGGGGCGCGCGAAGACGGTTAAGTTTTTACTTTACGAGTTTTATCCAAAACCTTTTGGGCCGGTTCTGTTCGTACTGTTTGTCTTTTTGTGTGTGTGTGAGACAATGTCTGAAAAAATGAACAAGGTAAGTTTTAGTGTTGCGTGAATATAAAAGAACGCATCAGGCAGCGTTTTATTTTATTGTACATTATTGTCGTATTTACCCACAGGTAAACAGCTGGCTGAGTGCAGTGTTTGGAGACCAGCCAGTGCCACAGTTTGAAGTCAGTACAAGGACAATAGACATACTGTATCAGCTGGCACGGTCCAGTGAAGCCCGCTGCAGTGACACCGCTCACCTCATTGAAGACTTGAAGCAGAAAACATCAGAATACCAGGCTGATGGTGAGTGACAGCAGAGGAGACACACACACCTGTGGGTTCAACAGGACTCTGCTCCAAGTGATGGATGAGAATAATAACCTGAATTTTATGAGCATTTTTATATGCTTGATTCGATTCTAGGTGCAAACACTCAAAAAATACAAGCAGAGATCTGTAAAGATCTGAACTTGGCTGCAATGTATTAGTTTCTTTATATTTGTCCTTTAGGGCTTTTTGTTATTTTTAACAGAATCTCAATCAATAGTTCTCTTTTTCTTTTAAATTTTGCTTGTTTTCTGTCCAGTTCTCGAAGCTGACCAGAACATTGCGCAGTGTGTGCTTAAACAAAATGAGGATACAGTCAGGTAAAATAAAATTAAATTAAAAAAAAAAGTTCAATTCAGTTCATTTTATTTCTATAGCGCCAAGTAACAACAGAAGTTATCTCAGGGCGCTGAACACAAACATTCATATACCGGTACATAAAAAGTTAAAAACGTTATTTATCTGAGGAGCCAGCAGATTACTTTGAGTCTTCACGTCGCCACAGCCTCCCAACCTGAGCAAGCAGAAAGGCAACAGTGGAAAGGAAAAACATCTACAGCAGATGAATTGCACTGTTTATGAAAGTCATGTTTTTAAGAATACAGCTAACACTTAAAGCGTCCCTGACATGATTTTTTTTACTATGCATAAAATTGCTCAAAATATATATCTTTTATCATTCAACTATGTTCGTTTTTGCAAACAAAATGATAAATCAATTTAATTTTGCTTTAAAAGTGATTTTAAACTTTGCGCCGTGTTTAATCACGGGAAATCCGATTACACGCGAATGCAACATCTGTGACGTAAAATCGGGCAGAGGGCTCTGGTCTCTTTAATAGCGGACAATTTAAAACCCGACGAATTTATCAATCTATGTGAAGATTTGAGTTATTTGTCTTCAGTTTGGGAAGCCGAAAATAGTTTGGGTGATGGAACAAGAAACAGCAGGATCTAATTTAGGTCTGCAGCCGTATGAGACTTACCTTCAGGTGGAGCGAGGCGGGGGTCAGAGGGGTGCAGCTTTGTTGCATTCTTGATGAAGTATTTCATCTTTTGGGAAAGTGAAAACATCGTTTATTTTGTAAAAACGTCATTTGAGCTAATCGGCATACATTTTAAAACATACGATATACAGTATATCATATACTGTACATTTAAACAAGTCAAAGTAAAACTTTAAAAAGTGATTTCAACCACAATCTAATCTGTCAGTGTTGATCAATGAGGAAGAGATGAACAGACTATAAAGTGACTTCAGAGATTTGTGCAACTGATAATATAACACCCCTCCCAGAGGGCATCATTGATAGATCCATGTATCTTGCATCTATGCTAAAATCCACTGCAAAAAACAAACAAAAAGAAAGTGTTAAAAATCCAGCAAAATCAGGCACTGCTGCTCCATTATTAAGAGAGGCTGTCGTCTTCAAATGTGAAAATATTCGAGTCATCACAGAGAAGTCGTTTGGAGTTTCTCCATCTTCAGTCGGACTGGACTCAGGCCAGCGTCCTCGATTCGAGTGTCTTGAGGAACTGCTTTCTGGTATGAGGCGGAGCGTCCGGTAAAGTTCAGTAGTAGACGGCACAGCAGTGCTTCGTGAAGTTTTAGGAGTCGAAAATGTAGCAAAGGTTGACGACTTCGCCTTCTGAGCTTTCAGTGAAGACATCCTGATCTCTGGTTCACTTTTCATTGATAAGGCACTTTGACCATCTGATGAGGACAACCTCCTGCGATCTGCAAAGGGAGTCATGTTTAAAAACTGATTCTTGAACCAAGCGGCACGCTCTTCCTCAAACGCCCTTTTCTCTCGGCCCAGACGAATAGCAGCTTCTGTGAAGTTCTTCCTCTCTTTATCAAAGTTTCTCTTCTGCTCCTCAAAGAGCCTCCACTCCTCTTTGAGACGCTCCTTCTCCTCTAGTGTGTAGCAGTCATAAAGAAAAGCTGCTGTCTCTTCATCAAATGACATGTTGTATTGTTGCTGGAGGAGCAGCTGCTGTGCATGAATGAAGTCTTTGCACTGCTGGACTTCACTCCTCATCCTCTCCATCTCGTCTTCATGAGTTTCTAAAGGTATCACCCCTTTGCTGCACTCCATCCGATTCTGAGCTTGAGAGGCTTGGTTATCTAATTTCTCCACAAGGTTCTTCAGTTTCCTCCACTCCTGACGGATGCTATTGATGAGCTGCTCCCTTGCATGCTCACAAGAAGACTGGTCCAGAGTTTCCCTGCTAGAGTCCCCTGTCTTCTCATCTCCGTCTGACTCCACCTGCTCCTCGTCAGCTGTTGCTCCTTTGGCAGAGGGCTGGCATGGACTCAGGATGTGTATCATCTCCTTCTTCATCTGCTGGAGGACTTTTTTAAGCTCAGCATTCTCCAGAACCAGGGCCTTCTGCCTCACCTCATAGGCGCAGAATAAAGATTTGTGCATCTCACTTTCATGGCTGGCTGTCGCTTTTACGTTTTTCCAGAGGCTTCTTCTTCCATCTGATCGGCTCAGGCAGTTCAGCATGTTGACAGAAAGTTTCTTATCCTTTCTGTCAACCAACAGCTGACTGAGGCGTTCCTTCAGTTTGGCAGCTTCTCTCTCTTTCCTCTTGGCGTCATGGCTGTATTGCGAGGCACGACTTGCGATGATATTTTGGAGCTTCTGAACCTCATCTTTTTCAGCTTTTAAGCAACTTTGCAGAGTCTTGATTTTGAGTTGCAGCTGTCTCTCTGTCTCTTGCAGACCCGATTTCTCCCTTATGGAAAGTTCCAACTGGTCCTTGAGTCCAGAATTAGTCATCCGCATGTGTTTCAAGGCGCTTAAATTCTTCAGCTGCTCTTTCTCCAGCTCCTCTAAAGTGCACATAGTTCGTCTGTGAATTTGCAGCAGTTCGTACGTGGCGTTCAAAGCTGGCACTCATTCATGCCGGCTTCCCCTGGTGAGCTGGCCTCAATGCACGTGGATAGCCCCAACGAGTCGAGCTCCTGATTGATGTAAAAAATGCACTGAGGAACATTTTCCACAGTGCAAAAGCCATTCATTAAGCTGTAGGAGCTTTTACTTAAGGGGAAGGAGTACACCGACGAAAGGTTGTTCTGCTTCGAAGGGGACATCGTTGCATGTGATATCCTTGAGATCTCATCGTTTTCCATATATGTCTCCGTTGTCCTCCACTCGTTCATTTCAGAGGAACATCGGGACATGAAGTCATGAGTTATCAGCAGCAAGGTGGATCAGCGGTCAGGCGGCGGGATCAGAAGATCCTGCTGAAGCCGAGCCCAGTTTCCAAGTTCGACGGGGATAAGGTTGTTGACAAGATCTTCGTTCAATAAATAATAACTGCAACTCAAGTCCAAAATTCATTTGTCATCTTGGCTGCTGCAACTACGATTTAAAAAAAGGGTTCCGGGCTGATGGCGTGCTGAACGGACGCGTCACTCAGAGCTCTTAAGTGAGTCCCGATGATAAAAGAGATTTAAAGTAAACTCCACAAGAAATACAGCTGCTCGACTTCAGTGACAAAGATGAGCCAACGAAAAGACCAACAAACAACAAAAAAAGAGCTTTTTAAAGCTACTCCGAGTCGTCAGTCGGAAGGTTCGGAGCACAGCTACGCAGAGCCAATGGAGGCGGCTAATGCTAATAGCAAGCGAGACAGAGGAGCCACCACGCCAACAGATACTCCTGAAAAGACGCAAGTGGAAAAGAAAATTAAAGGTAACGAGGAGGAGAAGGTCTCAGAGAAGTCAATCGAGACCATCCTTTGTGCATTAGAGGCTTTGGGAACTCGTGTTGATGCTTTGGGAGCTCGTGTTGATGACCGCCTGGAGGGCATTAGCGGCCAGCTAAAACAACACAGCTCCATGCTAACATCAATAGCCAAAACGGTGCAGCTGAACTCTGAGGATATTCAAGAGTGTAAAACCAAAGTTAAAAGCTTGGAGACACAAGTCGAGCTTCTTCAAAAGGAAAAGGAGGAAATGAAGGAACGTTTGGTGAGTCAAGAAAGATATAAAAGAAGATGGTGCCTACGGATTAAAGGAAAAAAGGAAAAAGTTAATGAAAACATCAGAGCTGAAGTCGTGGAGTTGCTGAGCAGAATTCTACCTGATCTGGCTGAAAAGATGGAGGATGCTGTGGACATCGTTCACAGAGTGGGAAGATCAACAGAGGGTCGACACAGACAAGTTGTAGTCCTCTTCTCCAAGAGAAGTGTCAGAGATGAGGTGTGGAAGAAAACAAAGTCCTCACAGATCTGCAAAGATGAAGGTCTGAAGTTTGCAGAGGACCTGACCCAGGAGGACTGGAAGTCACGACAGGCGCTGTGGCCCAGAATTGAGCAGGCAAGAAAGGAGGGTAAGGCTGCAGGATTCAGAGGACCCTTCGCCTACATCGAAGGGAGGAGAATTTCTTAAGCTGAAGTTGGAGCACTGTTAGATGTTTAGATGAAACGTGAAGTTTTTCTGATATAGTGGAGATTATTTTTTTATTTTTCAAGGGACTTAAGGGGACTCTACTCTCAGGTTTTTTTTACTCTACCTCCTATATTCTAAGTTTCTTTATTTTTTCTATTTTTTTCTATTGTATTGTTCTTAATGTGTTCAGTATTCAATTTAAAGACTGAGATTTTATTTTCTTCTTTTAATGCAAGAGGGCTCAAAGACTCTGTTAAGCGTAAGGCTGTTTTTTTATTCTGCAAAGGTCAAAAGGCTAACTGTTTTTTTCTTCAAGAGACACACTCGGAGTTATCTGATGTTAAAGTTGCAGTATGTAGCTTTTTTTATAAACATATTTCTTCTCTCTGTCACTATTTTTTGACAGAGTGATGGTAAACAGGTAATCTTTGAGAAATACTATATTCCTCTGGCGTCTCCCGGTGGTTAAAATAGCATTTATAAAAACCAGAGCGGGCCGTTTTTGACCAGCCAATAAAAACAGAGTTATTTTCATGAACGAGCTTCCCCCGCCCTCCCCCCGCCTCTCCCAGCGGCTGCGCGCAGCAGCCGGGCAGTGGGCACGCTCCCGTCTCAAACAGTAGCTGTTTCAAGATGGCGGAGGTGGCGAGAGCTTCGAGTGCTCAAAGGATTGCCAAGCGATGCAGAGTTAGCAACTTTCCTGCTTGAAAAGTAAGTGTCTTTGCTTGAATCATGTGATAGCGCAAATGCCATGTTATTATCTACAACAGGCTAAAACCGTTTTCCGGCCTACAGCTGACGTGATGCTAATGGCAGCAGCTAACTCATTCAACCTCAGTATTGTTTCGATACGTACATTTAGTTATCCTAACTTATTGTATTGTGGATCAGCAAGCAGATATGATGAAAGTAACTGTAAATGCGCTGTCTGTGTAAGAGAGGCTTGATCACAACAACTAGCAATTAGCATATTGTCTGCTGATCATTTGGTGTTCATAATCGAAAAGTCTGTTAGTTGTACTACACAATATATGTTGTTGATGCATACATCTCAACCTCTTTGGACGTTTACCTGTATAAAGGGCCTCAAAAATCATTAATTTTTGGAATAAAATCTGTAAAACTTGCGGTGGGGTGGACGAGTTTGCTGCGGACATGAGCCTGCAGTGAAGCAGGATGAAAGGAGAGCATAAAAAGTTCAAATTTTACTTCTAGCAGCAGAACAGGATGGAAGATGGCTGTTTGATGCTATTTTTTAAATCATCCTAAATGCTTTGATATGTTAGATAAATTTGTCATTGTGTGATAAATGTGTTGAAAAGAATATCTGATTATTGTTTGAACTACATTATATGTTTTTATGCAGAGATGATGACTTTGGGGAAGGTCTCAGAAGTGAATTTGGGGAGACTCCCATTCAGGTTTTGGAAACAAGGTAAGTAAGGGGAAACTGTATTTATGTCAAGATTATTTTATGGTTTGCACTGCAACTAATATAACTGTGATCATAATATTATTACACAATTTTAAAATGTAGATGGTAAGGTTGTATGTCTAATATTGTTTATGAAATGTATTTCCACCAGATATTACGGTAGGCAGAAACAAAAACCAAAGTTTAATACAGTAGTTGTTTTTATATAATCCATCCATCCATCCATCCATTTTCTTCCTCTTATCCGGGGTCGGGTCGCGGGGGTAGCAGCCTAAGTAGGGAGGCCCAGACTTCCCTCTCCCCAGCCACTTGGAGCAGCTCCTCCGGGGGAATCCCAAGGCGTTCCCTGGCCAGCCGAGAAACATAGTCCCTCCAGCGTGTCCTGGGTCTTCCTCTGGGTCTCCTCCCGGTGGGACATGCCCGGAACACCTCACCAGGGAGGCGTCCAGGAGGCATCCTAACCAGATGCCCGAGCCACCTCAACTGGCTCCTCTCGATGTGGAGAAGCAGCGGCTCTACTCCGAGTCCCTCCCGGATGACTGAGCTTCTCACCCTATCTCTAAGGGAGAGTCCAGACACCCTGCGGAGAAAACTCATTTCAGCCGCTTGTATCCGAGATCTTGTTCTTTCGGTCACAACCCAAAGCTCATGACCATAGATGAGGGTGGGAACGTAGATCGATCGGTAAATTGAGAGCTTTGCCTTTTGACTCAGCTCTCTCTTCACCACGACAGACCGGTACAGCGCCCGCTTCACTGCGGATGCTGCACCTATCCGCCTATCGATCTCACGCTCCAGTTTTTATATAATGTATTTCTTTATTGTTATGGCTTTTCTGTGCTGCAATTTTAGTGGACATAAAATTAGAATAATACAGATGCACAATATTGACAATAAATATCTTTGAAGCTTATTTTTTTATTATTTTATTTTTCTAACCGCGTCACAGAAAATGTACAACTTTATAAATTTAAGAATTTTTAAAAAGATGACTTAATTAAAATTCTGTGTTCATGTATAACATACACTTGCACTGAACGTACGTATTTTAGTGCGTGTTAAAAATATGATTTTGTCTATACTTTCGAGTTAGTCTCATTAACTTTTATTGAGAGAATTTATTGTACTGGTTCCCAAGTACATGTTTCTTTATTTCATGATCAAACTTGATTATTGTTGCTTTAATAAAATATGTAATGTGTTTCCTCAGTATCAATGTTAGTTTGTTTTTTACGTTTATATTTTTTTTGTTTCAGTATGTCTTCGCTAGACATTACGACGACAATGATGAAAGTGACTTGTTATTGCATGTTCTCTCCGTGCATGCGTGGGTTTTCTCCGGGTTCTCCGGTTTCCTCCCACAGTCCAAAAACATGCATGTTAGACTGATTGGTAACTCTAAATTGACCCTAGGTGTGAGTGAGACAGGTCTCTCTTGTAAATGAGTCCCCGTGGCTCAACGAGGCTAGCCTGTATAAATAAAGGTTGAATGAATGAATGTTCTTCTTCCTCAGGTTGTCAGCGCTGTCCTGTTGATGATGATGGTGGTGGTGGTCCCACAGACAGCAGCAAAGCCACACAGGAAGTCCTTTGAAGGTTTAGCAGAAGAAACGGTCCCTCTGCGTTTGGACCCAAACAATTTAGTTCCCAGCCTAAAAGTCAGTTCTTTGGCCAGCGACTCCATCTCACCGTGGACCTACAAGTGAGGCTTCAGCTCCTGTGTGTTGTCCTTCATGAAGCTCAGAGTCCTGTTAACAGTTTTTGTCTCCTCTCTGTCCTCAGCATCTCCAGGGATGACAACATGTTCCCTCATGCGCTGTCGCAGGCTCACTGTTTGCTCAAAACCTGCCTGGACCACCAAGGACTGGAGGACGGGGGCCTGGAGTCCCGTCCCATTCTGCATCAGGTGCTGGTTCTGAGGCGAGTCAAGACGCCAGGGCCAGGCACCGCCTGGAGTCCAAACTCATCTCAGTGGGTTGCACCTGCGTGAGACCGAAGGTGATCAACCAGCACTGAGGACTGACCCATGGAGACCAGATGAAGACCATCTCCACGCGGGGTGTCCTCCAAAGATCTGTGGCAGGGTGTGGCCTTGGGGCAATTTCAATCCCAAAAATACTCAATTAAAAGAAAAGAACTTTTAAACGAGTTGATGAAGTTTATCAATGAACCTTAATTTTTTTATGTATATATACTGTATATATATATATATCATTCATTCATTCAACCTTTATTTAGTCAGGTAAATCTCATTGAGCCTCGAGGGCTCATTTACATAAGTGACCTGCTACTAACTAAAGAATGATGAACAGCAATGGTAGAATTTCTGTTCATCATTCTACATCATATATATATATATATATATATATATATATATATATATATATATATATATATATATATATATATATATATATATATATATATATATATATATATATATATATATATATATATATATATATATATATATATATATATATATATATATATATATATATATATATATATATATATATATATAGATATATATATATATATATATATATATATATATATATATATATATATATATATATATATATAGATTATATAGATATACAGTATATATATAGTATATATACAGTAGTTATAAATATAGTTATTTATTTATATAGATACCTATATTTATAACTATATATATATTATATATATACACAAATGAAAGAGTGGAGATCAGGTGGTTCTCTATGGACTTTAGATGTTTGGACAAGCTGACAATCTGGAGAAGCTGCACATATTTACTGACCTGACCCACTTAAGTGAAGACCAGATCAGTCACCTGGGCCCTGCTTGCTGTTCTGTTGCCCTGAAGGCTGCAGGTTTGGAAGAATTTGGAGTTAATTAAGTTTTGTTTAATTTCTGTCCAGTTTTATTAAAAAGTTATTTAAATCAAACTAAGTACACAACAGAGTATTTAACATCAGGGTGGATGCTCAGTGCTTTATTTATGGTTATTTAAGTCTGCGTTATGTAACGGTTTGATGATCCTTGTCACATATTTATTTAGGTTTTTTGTGTATTTATTGTCAAAATAAATAAATAAAAAAGATTTTGTCGCTGTGTTCTTTCAAATAGAAAATTATTTCACTGCATGTTCATGAAGAATAAGACAAAGCAACAGTACTGTTCATCCAATCATCATTTTAATGTTTGCATGAAAACATGGTGACTATGAGAACATCCTGTGTTCCTGGGTTCCTCTTCTTCGGACGTAGAAGTACACCTCTGGGTGTAAAATCCTCATCGGAAGCCCATCGACAATGTTTCAAAACTAGATGCATAACACAGATAAAATGTAACACAAAGTAAGAGCTACACATAACTTATTGAAAGGGTTATACATAATTTACGATACTTTATTACAAATACGCAAAGATTTGAGAAGCAAATAGTCTATCCTTACCGGTGTTTTGACTGCGCCGACGCCATTACAACTGTGTTTACATCCATGCGCGTTCACGAGACAGCCAAGCTGTGGAGGAGGAGCTAAGGAGGCAGAGTTGCAGGTCACCCAGAGTGCAAGGGGGAGGAGGGAGAACGGTCTCTGTTCAAAATTTTTCTAAGTTTCAGGGCTTTGCAGAAATCGCAGATAGTACCTTTAAGGTACATTTATATGGTGAAATGTTATATCGTCTGTCTCTGATGATCTTTCTTGATCAGGCTGGTGGGGTTTTCTTTCCCGTGGTGCTGCGCATTAGGTTTACCGGTAGTTTTAGAGATTAATATGTTAATAGCTTTTTATAGGTTTAGAGATTCATATTTTTTGCCTTTTATTTGTGAAACAAGGTCAGAGGAAGCTGGTTCCGGTTCAATCGATTGGACCCGGTGTAACACCATATTCTGTGACCTGCAAAAGTTCATGCAACACCGCCCCCTACGGTCACAATATACGTAGTCACAGAATATGGTATAACACCGGTTCGCAACGCTCCAAACAGGAAGTTGATTCATTTTCTGTTCTGTAACTGCAACATGATGACGTCATAATGAATACTCGACTTGAAATTAAAAAACTCGATAGAGGTCCAAGTAATCGATGTGTCAATTACTCGACTAGTCTGTTAAAGCCATAGTCAGACACCATTGCACGATTACAACTGCTCCAGATTGCAGCAGCCCAATTTTTAACCACACGCAAAAGAGAACACATTACACCAGTCTTGGCCTCCCTCCACCGGTTCATCTTCGAATCCAGTTCAAAATTCTCCTGTATGTCTACAAATCAATGAACAGTCTACCCCCCCCCCCCCAAAAGAAGTTACCTCTACTTGCCAGACAGGCCCCCTCCTTCTCGGTTTTCAAATTCGTTAAAAAACCCACTACTATTCTGTTGCTTTCAACACCCGATGATCGGTGTTTGGTCACTATATTTATTATCTGCAATGATTTTATGTCTATATTCTGATTGTACTTCATTTTCTATGTTTCCTATGTGTTGCCTGTTGTTTGTTTGTTTGTATAGCACTTTGGTTGGCCTTGTTCTTTTTTAAGTGCTCTGTAAATAAAATGGTATGGTATGGTATATTTCTCCCACCTACATGCAGCCACACACCAAAGTGGAAGTCAGTACCGGTATGTTGCCTTTTTTATCCAGCTCACAACCTGGACATTTTTTATTTAAAAATGGCAACCTAATCTTTGAAAGTAACTTTCTTAAGTTTAGATGTATAAAGATACACACCAAATGGGTGTCAATACCTCACTTATTTTTTAAAGTATTTAGGGTCACAACATGCAGGGATGAACGGAGGGTATTTCCATATCCCCCTCATCGCTCCGAGACAGGACAAAAACATGGATCAGACCCAAACATTGGAAGTGGCATTCTGAGTTCTGCTCTAAATCTTGTTGAACATCTGTGGAAGGAGCTGGAACGTTTACCTGAAGGAAGCCTTCAAACTGGAGACATCTGGAGTTGTCTGCTCATGAGGAGTGGACCTAAATACCTGAGAGACTTTCAGAAATCACTTGTCTGCAAAAGATTGAACAAATATTACGTTTTTTTTTTTTTTTTTTTTTGGGCAAATAAAAAAATCGGTTTCAAGTAATTTCAGTGACCTTTCTAGACTTTTTCTATAATAAAAGTGCACAAACTAATTTCTCTGTGCTGTATTCTTTGATGTTTAACTGGACATGATGTTTCACAAAAGTTTTCAAAATTCTGCATCGGGTCTATCCAAACTTTATTTATTTTTTTACAAGTTTAAAGTGTCACATTGCACACACGCAAGAAAACTCACACAGTCACAGAGTTTGTGTATAAGCACATGTCAAAGAGTGTGATTTTCTCTCCGTGTAGGTGTTTAGTGTTTGAGTTGTGGGCTGAGAGGACATAAAACCATCATTCTGTTTCTCATCAAACAGCCAGCAGAAGCCTCAACGTGCATTCAACGCACTTGAAAGTGCTCTTCCTGCTCCGTGGTTCACAAAGCACCCACACAAATCTGTTTCAGAAGCTGACCTCTCCGGCCTTCATCAGACGTACGCCCGGCCCCCACTCTTCCACCCTCGGAGCTCTGCATGCCTTTCAACCTGACTGTGACTGTTGGCGTGCTGGTTGAGCAGCCCATCTGTCTAAAGGCCACGTCTGACTCTGAACACCGCATCATGGCCTTTCACAGTCAGCTGTGGACATCACACTTCTTCAGCCGCGAACAGGACTGTGACATTTCGCTGAGCTCTGAGCTGGTCCAAGGGGAGCAGCGAGCACCTCCTGGTTATGCAGATCATGCTGAAATAATATGAACGTTGTTTTTAAAAGTTACCATTAGATTACCATTCAAGAGAATAACTGTTGGATTCTATTTATTTCAAGATGGCCACCCTTGCTGATCAACTTAAACACAAAACTTGCCAGAACTTAGTCCCATTTACAAATATTGAGCTAGAAGTGGTAATAGTAGCAGACATGTCTAATAGAACTGTCTGGTCTTGAATGAAATAAATACTGAAGATGTTTTGTTTGGAAATGATACTTCTCCCGTCGCGTTTGCTGATATTCTTAGCCCACTTACTCCTCATTGTTCCTCTGTTGTCGAGAGCCATGCCGTGTTTTTGGACAGTTCTTATAGACGTGAAAATCAAATATTCTCAGTTATAAGTTACAGTAGGTCTCATTGGCAAAACAAAGTCTTATATTCCTTCAAAAGTCATGCTTTCATCACCTCTAGACTGGACTATTGCAACAGTCTATATGCTGACCTTGAACCACCAGCTCTCCATCCCCTGCATTTAGTCTAGAATGCTGCAGTGTGTCTCAACAACCAAGAACTTATTGTTCCATATTTTCCTTACAGAGTACTTCGCTCTCAGACTGCAGGTTTACTTGCGGTTCTTAGAGTTTCCAAAAGCAGAATGGGAGGAAGATCTTTCAGTTATCAGGCTCCTCTCTTGTAGAACCAACTTCCAGTTTCTGTTCATAAGGCTGACACCTTGTCCAGTTTTAAGACTGGGTTTAAGATTTTCCTTTTTGATAAATCCTATAGTTAGGGTTGGCTTGTTATGCGGCTACATGCTTAGACTACTACAGGACAAAATGACCAGATTTCATCAAGTGAATAGTTTACAAATTAATATAAATGAATAATTTGGATTTGTAGTTGTTTAAAAAATAATGTAGCATGAAGCTGCACTGCACAACAAAGTCGACCATCAAACTGTGGCCTAGGGTGTCTTGGTGCCAAGAGCACATATGGACACCCTTATGTTAAACATGGTGTTCGTTATGGACAATGCATGACGAGCACAAACGTCCAATAACAGAACACCACTCGAGTTCAGATCAGGGCGGCCGTTCCTCCCAACCACACCCCTCCAGGTCTCACTGTCATTGCCCACGTGAGCGTTGAAGTCCCCCAGTAGAACAAGGGAGTCCCCAGGAGGCGCACTCTCCAATACCCCCTCCATGGACTCCAAAAAGGGTGGGTAATCTGAGCTGTCGTTTGGCGCATCAGCACAAACAACAGTCAGGACCCGTCCCCCCACATGTAGGCGGAGGGAGGCTACCCTCTCATTCACCGGGGTGAACCCCAACGTACAGGCTCCAAGATGGGGGCAACAAGTATGCCCACTTCTGCTCGGCACCCCTCACCAGGGGCAACTCCAGAGTGGAAGAGTGTCCAACCCCTCTTAAGGAAACTGGTTCCAGAGCCAGAGCCATGCATTGAGGTGAGTCCGACTATTTCTAGCCAGAACCTCTCAACCTCACACACTAGCTCAGGCTCATTGCCCACCAGAGAGGTGACATTCCACGTCCCAGTAGCCAGCTTCTGTAGCCGAGGATCAGACCACCAGGGTCCCTGCCCTCAGCCACCACCCATTCCACATTGCACCGACCCCTTTGGACCCTCCCACAGGTGGTGAGCCCATGGGAAGTGGGACCCATGTCTCCTCTTTGGGCTGTGCTGGTAAAAGCCCGGCCACCAAGCGCTCGCCAACGTGCCCCACCTCCAGGCCCAGCTCCAGAATGGAGCCCGGTGACCCGCGTCGGGGCGATGTCAGGAGGGCTGTAATCAGTCTTACATTAGGGAAACTAAACAGCCACTGGCAAAAAGGATGGCCCAGCACAGAAGATCAACATCATCAGGCCAGGACTCTGCGGTCTACACTAATCTCCACGCCAGCAGTCACTCTTTCAGAAATGAAGGTGTTCACATCCTTGATAGAGAGGAACAATGGTTTGAGAGAGGAGTAAAGGAGGCCATCTTTGTGAAAAGAACCTGTTCATCATTAGAGGTGGAGGCCTCTGTGTTCAACTGTCCCCCTCTTACAATGCTGTTATTGCTAGTATCACTAAGCCCCTTGTGAACAGCAAACAACCATCAGGGTGCTAACGATCCATCGTTAGGCTGATGGTCCTCCTTAATCATGTGAGCAGCTGCTTTTGGCTGTCAGCAGCAAACTGGTCGATCCATTATGAGAAAGTGTTATTTATAAGACTGAGCTGAATACAGCTCCTCAGACTGATGAAGTCTTTCGGAGGAAAGATGAAACGTTTCTACATTTTTTTTTGCTTAGTTTTGTTTTGTTTTTTGAATGTCCAGAGGGCCAGACTAAACTTTTTTAGATTTTTTTACCTGGATTATTGAGCATGTATCAGGAAATATTGATAAAGCTTCTGAGATATTTCTCAAAATATTTAAAGCCTATGGGCCACCAGAAGCACCTGATGGGTACTGGCAGTTCGAGCTGCATGCACCTCGGGTAGTCACTGAGGCAAAAACTTGGAGGAGTTCGGAGAGGCCATTGAGAATGACTTCTGTATTTTTGGCTTTGATGCGATTCTGGTCCTCCA
>JBBPBX010026007.1:20128-31759 GCA_038048925.1 Garcialebias charrua
TTAGCAGTACGCCACCAACACTATTTATAGTGGGGGTTGGTTGCTGCTGACCTCAACTCGGGATGTTGTTGGTCGGTGGTGAGAATACTTCGAAGACCTCCTCAATCCCACTGGCATGTCTTCCACTAAGGAAGTGGAGACTGGGTACTTTGGGTCAGGCTCTCCATTCTCTGGTGAGGTCATTGAGGTGGTTAAAAAGCTCATTGGTGGCAGGGCCTCAAGGGTGGATGGAATTTGCCCGGAGTTCCTTAAGGCTCTGGATGTTGTGGGGTTGTGTTGGCTTACACAACTCTGCAATATTACATGGACATCTGGGGCAGTTCCCTTGGATTGGCAGACTGGGGTGGTAGTCCCCCTATTCAAAAAGGGGGACCGTAGAGTGTGTTCCAACTACAGAGGGATCAAACTCTTAAGCCTCCCTGATAAGGTCTATTTGGGGAGTTCTGAAGAGGAGGGTCCGTCGGATAGTCAAACCTCAGATTCAGGAGGAGCAGTGTGGTTTTGTCCTAGTCGTGGAACACTGGACCAGCTCTACACCCTCAGCAGAGTCCTGAAGGGTGTAAGGGAGTTTGCCCAACCAGTCTACATGTGCTTTGTGGACTTGGAGAAGGTGTTCGACTGCGTTCCTTGGGGAGACCTGTGGGGGGTACTCCGGGAGTATGGTGTACCAGGCTCTTTGATACGGACTGTTAGGTCCCTGTACGGCTGGTGTCAGAGCTTGGTCCGCATTGCTGGCAGTAAGTCAGGCTCCTTCTTGGTGAGAGTTGGACTCTGCCAAGGTTGCCCTTTGCCAACGATTCTGTTCATAACTTTTCTAGACAAATTTCTAGGCACAGCCAAGGTGTTGAGGGGATTTGTTTAGGGGGCATTAGGATTGCTTCTCTGTTTTTTTTCAGATGATGTGGTCCTATTGGCTTCATCAGGTTGTGATCTACAGCTTTCACTGGAGTGGTTTGCAGCCGAGTGTGATGCGGCCAGGATGAGGATCAGTTCCTCCAAATCCGAGGCCATGGTCTTGAGTCGTAAAAAGGTAGAGTGCCATCTCCAGGTCAGGGAGGAGGTCCTGCCCCAAGTGGAGTTGTTTAAGTATTTTTTTAACTGGTACATGCCATAGAGAGCACATCACACTAGTTTTGGCCTCCCTGCACTGGCTACCCATTCACTTTCGGATCCAGTTCAAAATACTCATGGATGTTTTTAAATCACTGAACAGTTCCTAGATCTTATCTCACTGATCTTCTGCAGCCATATGGCCCACTGCGCTCTCTGAGGGCAGCAGACTAGATGCTTCTTTCAGTTCCTGAAACTCGTCGTAAGCTCAGAGGTGACAGGGCTTTCTCTAATGCAGGCCCAAGACTGTGGAATGAGTTGCCACTGAGTGTCAGGCAGGCTCCCACACTCACAGTCTTTAAGTCTCGCATGAAAACCCACTTATATTCTCTTGCCTTTAACACAGTGTGATTTGTTTTGATCCTCTCTGTACTATACAGTGTTGGCCATTTTAGTTAGTTTCTGCTGCTATTTGTATCCATATTTTTATTTTGTTTTCCTGTCCTCTGTGCTTGTCCATTTCTATTGTACAGCACTTTGGTTGGCCTTTTTGCTGTTTTAAGTGTTCTATAAATAAATTGGTATGGTATGGTAAGTACCTCATGGTTCTGTTCACAAATGAGGGAAAATGGAGCGTGAGATCGATAGGCGGATAGATGCAGCGTCGGCAGTGAAGCGGGTGCTGTCGTGGTGAAGAGAGAGCTGAGTCAAAAGGCGAAGCTCTCAATTTACCGGTCGATCTACGTTCCTACCCTCAGCTATGGTCATGAGCTTTGGGTTGTGGGAAGTCTGGGCCTCCCTACTTAGGCTACTACCCCAGTGACCCGATAAGCGGAAGAGAATGGATGTATGGATGTATGGATATTTAAAGCACTATAAGATAAAAACTGTCCAACTGTACTTTTTAGTGACAGATATACAAATCTATATATAATATAAAAAAAATTTTTATAAAAAAAAATATATATATATATACGTACAAAGATAAGCCATGGATTACCAAAGGATTACTAAATGCATGTAAGAAAAAGAACAATTTATATAAACAATTTATAAATATAGAACTTTTGAACTAGAGCAAAGATATAAAACTTATCCATCTAAAACAAGTCACCCTGAGCATCTTATTTATGACAAAACAATGAATAAAATGGCTGAGATAGTGAATGTGTTTAATGATAATTTTGTAAATGTTGGGCCTAAATTAGCAGAACAAATAAATTACTTGAACCTTCAGGATGTTCAAATTCTGGAAAATTGTATAACAAGAAATACATCTCCAATGTACTTGGGACCAGTGAATAAAAAGTAAATTATTGAAACAGTCAATAAATGTAAGAATAAAAAGTCAATGGATTAGAATGGAATTAATATAACATTCATAACTGGATCATTTCCAAATACTGAACAATGAAACTTACAAAAGTTATTCCTTTCTTTGAATCTGACGATAAATATAAATTTATTAATTATAGGCCTGTATCCCTGCTTTGTCAGTTTTCTAAAATACTAGAGAAAGTGTTCAGTAAAAGGTTGGAACATTTTATTGAAAAGCATAACATTTTGAAAGACTGTCAGTATGGTTTCAGAGAAAACAGATCAACATCAATGGCATTGATGCAGTTAACAGAAGAAATCATAGACAGTATGGATAAAGGAAAATTTTCATTTGGTGTATTTCTTGATCTTAAGAAAACATTTGATACCATCGATCATGGTAATGTGCTAAAAAAAGCTAGAAAGGTATGGAATTAGAGGGGTAGCATTAAATTGGAGAGAAGCTACATTGGACAAAGGAAACTATTTGTACAAATAGGTAATCACAAATCAGAATGATTAAATATAACTTATGGGGTTCCACAGGATCAGTGTTGGGCCCCAAAATATTTAATTTGTATATAAATGACATGTTCAAAGTATCAAACCTGCTAAAATACATTCTATTTGCAGATGATACTAGCATTTTCTGCACTGGAGAAAACATCCAACAACTCTCTAAGGTGGTCACAACAGAAATGAAAAAACTAAAACATTGGTTCAAAAACAATAAATTATCACAAAATTTAGATAAAACAAAATTCATGATATTTGGAAATCACAATGAACATGAAAACAATGCAATCAAAATAACTATTGACAGTGTTGATTTAGAAAGAGTCCATGAACTCAAATTTCTAGGTGTTATATTGGATGATCAATTTAGCTGGAAACCACAGATTTGCAAAGTAAAATCTAAACTTGCCAAAAGTGTTGCTGTTTTGAGGAGAGTTAAAGTTGTTCTGGACTAAAAAATTCTGTTTATTTTATATAGTACTCTCATTGTACCATATCTGAGTTATTGTGTGGAAGTTTGGGGTAATACTGTACATACAAAACAAACTTACAGTCACTGTACACAATACAAAAAAAGGCAATCAGACTATTACATAAAGTGAGACATTGGGAACATACAAATCCATTGTTTTTAAAATCAAATGTACTGAAATTCTGGGACCTTGTAAAATTCAAAACTATACAATTTACGTTCAAAGTAAGATGCAGTACTGTCAACTTCCACACAATATTCAAGAAAAGTTTTTTGACAGAGTGGGGGGGAGGGGGGGGGTTATAATTTAAGAGGAGAATGAAATTTTAAAAAACAATGTATCAGAACAACCAAAAAGAGTTTTGTATAACAGTGTGTGGAGTAGATCTATGGAATGAATTAAATGATGAGCTCAAACAAAGTACAAATATAAGCCAGCTTTAAAAAAACAGTATAAAAATGAGCTTATTGAAAATTATGTTGTATAGAATGGGAGTTTCAAAGACCAAAAATGCTATTGCGGATATTAATAATGTGTAAATAATTGTACATTTAACAATGAGAATTTGAGATTTAAGCATAATTTAATGTGGGAGTATTATAAGGGTTATTTGGTGTGGGGAGACTAAAATGATTGTAAATTGATGTGTATGACAGGTGCAGTAAATCATAAGATTGTTATCTTGTATCTGCTCCTTTTCAAACAAATTGTGTAAAACGGCATGTCAGTTGGCATGACTGTTGTTTGTTCCTGTTTCTTTGTTTTTACTTTTATTGTCTGTTCTAAATAAATACATAAATAAACAATAAGATGATAATATCTACAACTATAAAATGATTATCATATCTACAATTATAATAAGATGATAATATTTACAACTATTAGAAGTTGATAATATCTACAACTATAATCATTTGATAGTATCTACAACTATAATAAGATGACAATATGTACCACTACAATAAGATGATAATATCTACAACTATAATAAGATGATGATATCTATAACTATAATAATAATGATATATATATAACTAGAATAAGATGATAACATCTAAAACTACAGTAGGATGATAATATCTACAACTATAATAAGATGATCATATCTACCAATACAATAAGATGATTATATCTACAACTATTAGAAGATGATAATATCTACAACTATAAGAAACTGATATAATCTACAACTATTAGAAGATGATACTATCTACAATATTAGAATATGATAATATCTACAACTTTAAGAAGATAATATTTACAACTTTAAAGCATTAATAATATCTACAAATATAACAAGTTGATGTTTAAAATTATAATAATTTGATTGTATCTACAAAGTACAACTTTAATAAGATGATAATATCTTAAACTGCAATAAGATGATGCACAACATACACATAGTGGCTATTGATGGTTTTGTTCATTCTCTATGAGTACAGTTCTCCCTCCATAAAGAAATCCTTTGACAATGATTCACGATTCCATCATTTCCAAATGTCATAGTATTTAACTTGCAGTCTGGGTTTTCTGTTGACTTCCTCTCAGTCACAGTTTCATGCCATCATCAGGCCGAGCAAACAAGTCCCATATCTCACTTTTTCATTTGTTTGAACTCTCAGCTCTGCTGTTCTAACATCTGATCCATCAACCTTCTGAATCCTGTTTGCAACATCCTGCTGAGCACTTAAGCTCACAGTAAAGGCTCCCCCATAGCTCTGTGTATGGCCGTACGCATATCCGTACGCGTGTACTGTACAGAGACGGTTCACCCGCACAGCTCAGCATTCATTCTTGCGTTCATTCTCACGTTTTTGCTCTAAATTCTTGACGTCATTTGAGCAGCTGCAGTGGAGAGCGTTTACCTATAGGACAAATTGAGGTCGCTGATTGGTCAATTGATGACATGCCTACTGAATTGATTGACAGGTCGGGTGGGGAAAAAAAGGCGAGAGCCGGCAGCTTCAGCTGCAGTGGTGGTCTGTGTTTATATGTTAATAAAAAGTTCTAAAAAATAAAAACAGGGAGCGCTGGTCCTGCATCCCACACATCAGACCAGCCCACCAGGAAATCTGCAGCCACGCTGGACCCGAGTTTAATTCGCTCGTGACAAATTCGTTAATTTCTCATCATTTCAGTCA
Source organism: Garcialebias charrua (assembly GCA_038048925.1). Classification (NCBI taxonomy): domain Eukaryota; kingdom Metazoa; phylum Chordata; class Actinopteri; order Cyprinodontiformes; family Rivulidae; genus Garcialebias; species Garcialebias charrua. The sequence goes on from JBBPBX010026007.1 coordinate 25,626, forward strand.
TGGAGTCAACGGAGGAGGAAGCGATCACTGCCTTTTGGCAAAAAAAAACAAAAGAAAAGGCCAGATCAGGGATGAAGAAGGGGAATTTAATATATTTGTGTCACATACAAAACAGTCCGGCGCCGGGCAGTTTATTGTGCGACAACGCGTTTGCGTTCGCAGTCGTAAAATTTGAGCTTGGGGCGTACATGCCCTACGGGGATACGCTTGTGCCTCTGCGTACGAACGGCATAGAGCGGCGTACGGCCGTACGCAGAGCTATGAGGTGGCCTTAAATGTGTTACCAGACGTCTTGCTGTGAATAGAGATAATTTGAATATCTGGGTTAGTACACTGAATTTTTCTGTTTTTTAAACATTCCTTAAACTGTGTCAGTATGGTCTAGAATGGGCAACATTTTTTTCCAGAGGGCCAAATCAATGTATTCAAAGCAATTGACAAGCATAGAGAATTGGTAAACAGATTGTCTTTAAGACATCTGGAACACTATAATTTGAATATCTGGGTTAGTACACTGAATTTTTCTGTTTTTTAAACATTCCTTAAACTGTGTCAGTATGGTCTAGAATGGGCAACATTTTTTTCCAGAGGGCCAAATCAATGTATTCAAAGCAATTGACAAGCATAGAGAATTGGTAAACAGATTGTCTTTAAGACATCTGGAACACTTATTTCAGACTTTATCTTGTTGTTGTGAAATTAGCATGCTTGACTAAAATGTCTCCTCATTACTCTAGGAATATAAGACATATTCTTTATAAACTGGCTCTTGAAACAATATGTTTGTTAGCTTAAATATGTTTAAAAAAACTCACCATATACAGTACTTGCTTTTTTGAGTTGTTATATAGGAGTTCAGTTTCGCAGTGGCCTGCAGTCACAAGATGGCACCAACAAGCCACATCTGTGGACCATCTCCTTGATTTGCGCTGCTCGGAGTGGCTGCATGTTGGAGTGGCTCTGCATTTATTCTGAGATTTTGCTTTTGGAAACTTTAGTTCCTGTTTTTCTGGATGTAAATCCCTTTATTTTTGGATTACTTCCTCTGGTACCGGATGCTGTGCAGCTGGAAGGATTTTTACTGAAAATTTTGATTTTTGGACATTTTGTTATGATGCATAACTATAATTTAAAAAAAATAACAACCAGGAGCTGCTGATTAACATATCAAAAGCTCAAATAAGACCTCAACTAAAGCCCCAAATCTCAAATGAGTAGAAAAAGAGGCTCCATGGATGCATTCCCGTCTACCTGCCAGTTGTGCTTGAGTGCCGGACCACTGAGATCTTAAGATCTCCTAAGGAGATCCTGGAACTGGCATTCCTTAGATAGAGAACTTTACTAATTGGCTTTTCTAATGTATGTGAATGTTCCTGTAAAGTGCCCTGAGACAGCTTTGTTGTGATTTGGCGCTATGTAAATAAACCTAATTGAATTGAATTGAATTGAAGAAACATGGCTTGTGACAGCAGAAGGACTGGGATCATCCCCTGGCACCTGCCGATAGCTGTCCGCAGCGATGAGGAGCTCGACAGGCTTCTGGAAGGAGTGGCCATCACTCTGGGAGGAATTCTGCCCAGCATTCGGGCGGTCCTGCAACCCAGAGAACCAAGAGGCCAGACGAATCTGGGCAGACGGATCAGATGGCATCTGTGGTCAGTTTCTTCGGATCCACTGTGGGACAGACCTTTACAGGATATCCTTCCTGCCTACAGCCATCAGTATCTACTTTGTATAACATCTCTTAATGAAACAAGGATGATGAGATCCAACAACATTTAATTTCCCTTTCGGATTAATAAAGTATTACTGGATTGAACTGAATTGAATCAATGAGCCGCAGGAGTATAAAAGGTTGTAGAAGACTTCTTAGGTGAAGTGACGTGAAGTAAACTTTATTGTCAGTCAAACCATGCAATAGTACATTACACAGAATACTAAAATTGTGATTCTCCAAAACTCCAATGTGCAGTATTAAAAAACCATATTAACACACAACTAAGCATAAAACCTGACGCATAACACCTGAAGCATAAGCTAAGCATAAAACACCACCTAAAAGCTTATAAGTATCAACAATCAACACAACATAAAAACAAGTAGTGGGGAAGGTGCAATATGACAGAGAACAAAGTAATACCAAGAATATGGATACTTAAGAAAGCTTGTTATGCTCTTGTGCAAGAATATTTTTGTTTGCTTATGTACATGAAAAGTATTTTGCAGACATTGAGTCTGCTGTTCCCACAGTTAAGTAGTCTTTTATGTGTAATGTGAAATTTTTCTTGAACTTTGCATGTGTTGCATGTTCTCTTCACCACTAGAGCATTACATGCCTACCTGTAGTTGTGATTCTAGTCACTTTACATTATCTAGTGATGAGTAAAGTCTAACCAAGAGTTCTTACTTGTTTCAGTACTGACTACTACTGCTGTTCCTCCTGTTCCTGGACTACCTTGGTGTGGCCCTAGATTCCCTTGTGACTTCTAAAGCTGTTCTCCTTGCCTTCCAACCACTTGCAACCCTTACCTGAGCCTTATCTAAGACATCCTCCATCATATCACTGGAACCAATGGACCCCTGTTCCCTCAATGATCCATAACTCCACCTGTAAGAGAGAAAATCATTTTTAATCAATCATATTCCATTTCAATATTTCATTTCATGTATTTTTTTTACGTGGTGTTGTAAATAGTATTTTTTGTGTTCTTTTAACTTTGAAATGAATAAATTTACAAAATAAATAAATAAAAAAATATTCTGAGTTTACCAAACTGACCCTTCTCCTTGCTCTCCAGGGTTCCAGCACCTCCCAGTTCACATTGCTAAATTACTTTACTGTAAATAAATCACTGTTAATTCTTTATGGTCTTGGAGTCTGTTCCATTCAATCATTACTCTCTGGGTAATCCATTAAACCTTACACGTTAATGTTCAGTCTTGTTCTGCAAACACAACGACTTAAGGAAAAAGTTTGGGGCATTTCTTAATACAAAAGTTTTTTATGTAATCATCCAAGATGTTTAATTTAGATTTAAGTTTCATTGATGAAATGCAGATTTTCAGCAACTTAAAGCTCCCCTGACATGATCTTTCAACTTTCCAAAAAATGGCACAACATATATAAATATTAAGATTGACCTCTGACCGTTTTTGCTAAAATAATGTTAAATGAATGAAAATTCCTCCCAAAAACAGTTTAAAATTAGCGCCATTTTTTTAACACGATAAATAGGGATTTCGCCGTCGCAGGATGATGACGTCATGACAAGAATTTTCTCTACTGCGCAGCTTGAAAACAGTGGAGGAGCTACAAACTCGATCCGTCCAATTTAGCCATTTAAAAGTTAATATTTTAGCGGATTGTCTGCAGAGAAGCCAAAGTTATTTCCAGTAAACAGCAGGTTATAATTTTTTTTCAGCTCCTGCTGGTTTTTGGAGACTTTTCACTTCATGAGGTGAGCTGCTGTGTGGAGTTACATGAGCTGCATGTAGACGAGGCAGAAGTAATTCTACAACATGTACATCGTCTCCAGCCTCCACAGCACTGAAATGGTAATATATTAGTTAATGTTTCTAATAATTATTCAACATTAATTTATAGTTTAAAAAATTAGTCCCTTTTAAAATATCTGTTAAATATATTATTCTTTTATTTTATTTTGTTTGTGTTTTCAGGTTTCCAGGTCTCCAGTCCATCACCTGAGGCTCTTCCTGAACCACTAGTACAACCCAGACTTTCACATCACAGCAGGTAAGATTGCATCAACGAAAAGAATAGTACTCAACAATATTCTTTGATGTAAATCTGTTGATTTTCTGTGGTTCTGATGAGGGAAGTGACAAAGTGGATGCAGCATTCAGCCCATAATGGACCCAGATGTCCCCTGCGTCCAGACCTACAACACCTGGACATCCATGAGCGTGGAGGAGCGAGGATTCACAGAAATGTCTTCACCTGAAGAGTGGACCGAGGTGGAGAACAAACCTTGATATTGTTCAACAACAGATGGAGACATCTTCAGGATCTGTAGAACATCAGGACTGATGCTGCAGAAAGCTACGTTTGTGCATCAAGACATTAAAATATGCAGAAATACTACAACTGGCCAGAGCATTGAGATGAAAATGAATCAATGAATTTAATATTTTTTCTGACTGTTCAAATGAACATATTGTTTGAAAAAAAAAAGGATAACAATGAACCAAGTGTTTCTGTAGTTATGTGTAAATAAAGTTACAGTAGTACACTATATTATCTGTTAGTGTTGAGTTATTCTTTGTGAGAATATTTGTGTATCTGTTTTAATTTCATTCGTGCATCTACAACTCACAGCTCATACTTTAGTAAAAACAAAATTGGTGAATGTTGAAAAAAACATTTTATTAAAATAAAACCATCCCATATTATCAAATAAATGAAAACCTCTGGGGAAACATTAATATGAACAGATTATCAAAAAAAATTGAGTTTAAAAAATATCAGCAAGTGGTGTTTGACTTCATCAGCTCTGTAAAAATGACTCCAACACCTCCTCGTCCACCCTCCTGTCCAGGTGTTGTAGGTCTGGACGCAGGGGACATCGGTCTAGTTTCTCCTCATCCTGCTGCTTGTACTTCTTCAGACTCCACCACCTCCTCGCTCCTCCACGCTCATGGATGTCCAGGTGTTGTAGGTCTGGACGCAGGGGACATCTGGGTCCATTATGGGCTGAATGCTGCATCCACTTTGTCACTTCCCTCATCAGAACCACAGAAAATCAACAGATTTACATCAAAGAATATTGTTGAGTACTATTCTTTTTGTTGATGCAATCTTACCTGCTGTGATGTGAAAGTCTGGGTTGTACTAGTGGTTCAACAGGAAGAGCCTCAGGTGATGGACTGGAGACCTGGAAACCTGAAAACACAAACAAAATAAAATAAAAGAATAATATATTTAACAGATATTTTAAAAGGGACTAATTTTTTAAACTATAAATTAATGTTGAATAATTATTAGAAACATTAACTAATATATTACCATTTCAGTGCTGTGGAGGCTGGAGACGATGTACATGTTGTAGAATTACTTCTGCCTCGTCCACATGCAGCTCATGTAACTCCACACAGCAGCTCACCTCATGAAGTGAAAAGTCTCCAAAAACCAGCAGGAGCTGAAAAAAAATTATAACCTGCTGTTTACTGGAAATAACTTTGGCTTCTCTGCAGACAATCCGCTAAAATATTAACTTTTAAATGGCTAAATTGGACGGATCGAGTTTGTAGCTCCTCCATTGTTTTCAAGCTGCGCAGTAGACACGTCTCTTGTTATGACGTCATCATCCTGCGACGGCGAAATCCCTATTTATCGTGTTAAAAAAATGGCGCTAATTTTAAACTGTTTTTGGGAGGAATTTTCATTCATTTAACATTATTTTAGCAAAAACGGTCAGAGGTCAATCTTAATATTTATATATGTTGTGCCATTTTTTGGAAAGTTGAAAGATCATGTCAGGGGAGCTTTAAAGGTTCAGTATGTAATTTCTGGAACACGCTGGAACTTGGGAAAATTTTGAACAGAGACACGTTTCTGGTCCCTCCCCCTCAGAGCCATATATGGCTCTGAGGCTTGCTCTTGCCCTTGCTCTGCTGAAATTCAAATTCAAGCTCTGTTTTTATTGGCTGATTCAAATTCAAGCTCTGTTTTTATTGGCTGGTTACAAAATCTGTTTTTATTGGCTGGTTAACGGTGGGTCACTGTGGCTTTTTAGAAATGCTTTTAGAGAAGCAAGGGGACAATAGTTTTTTTCAGAGATTACTTGTCTAAAATCAGTATGTCAGGAGGTAGTGACAGAGTGAAGAAATATGTTAAAAAAATATTGTTAGAAAAGTTACATACAGCTCCTTTAATTTGAAAGTTATTTTCTTTTCAGTTAAGAAAATTGAGGAATGGATAGAAATTGTCCAATGGTCACTTTTGGCCCTCGTGCCATATTTTGCCCATGTCTGGTCTAAAATAAAGTGTGATTATCATATTAGATGTCTGTGTGCTTGTGTGAATATAGAACAGAGTGCTTTTCAGACATTACTGCAATGTTCATTTATTCATTGTCAGTGTGTGTTTGTGTGTGTGTGTGTGTGTGTGTGTGTGT
>JBBPBX010026008.1:0-11295 GCA_038048925.1 Garcialebias charrua
CACAAGCGCTCATGCAACCCCATACCATCAGTGATGCAGGCTTCTGAACGGAGCGTTGATAACAACTTGGGCTATCCTTGTCCTCTCTGGTCCGGATGACATGGCGTCCCAGTGTTCCATAAAGAACTTCAAATCGTGACTCATCTGACCACAGAACAGTCTTCCATTTTGTCACACTCCATTTTAAATGACCCCTGGCCCAGTGCAAACGTCTGAGCTTGTGGCGCTTGCTTAGAAATGGCTTCCTCTTTGCACTGTAGAGTTTCAGCTGGCGGATGGCACGGTGGATTGTGTTCACTGACAATGCTTTCTGGAAGTATTCCTGAGCCCATTCTGTTATTTTCTTGACAGTGGCATTCCTGTTTGAGGTGCAGTGACGTTTAAGGGCCCGGAGATCACGAGCATCCAGTAGAGTTTTATGGCCTTGACCCTTACGCACAGCGATTGTTCCAGATTCTCTGAATCTTTTGATGATGTTATGCACGGTTGATGATGATAACTTAAAAGTCTTTGCTATTTTACGCTGGGTAACACCATTCTGGTATTGCTGCACCATCTTTCTGCTCAACAATGGTGGAATTGGTGATCCTCTTACCATCTTGGCTTCTGAGAGACACTGACACTCTGAGAAGCTCTTTTTATACCCAATCATGTTGTCAATTGACCTAATTAGTGTTAATTGGTCTTCCAGCTGTTCGTTATATGCTCAATTTCCTTTTTCCAGCCACTTATTGCTACTTGTCCCAACTTTTTTGGGATTTGTTGACACTGTGAAATTTTGAATCAACATATTTTTCCTTTAAAATGTTACATTTACTCAGATTAAACTTTTGATCTGTCATCTATGTTCTATTACGAATAAAATATTGACATTTGCCATCTTCACATCATTGCATTCAGTTTTTATTCACAATTTGTTTAGTGTCCCAACTTTTTTGGAATCCGGTTTGTAGTATTATTTTCATTCATTCATTCAACCTTTATCTTTATTATCTTGTAATGCTCTTTGGACAATGCAAGTTGTTGCTGGAAGGTCCTATTTAAATAAAGTTTTTTATTGTATTCCTGTTAACAATGTCTTTCTGTATCGTGCCTTCTTCCAAAGACTTTTTGTATAAAACTTGTGTGCTGATGAAATGAAAATGAAGGTGTTAGTAACATTGTACAATGATCTGACAGGATAAATGCTAACTCAGGGTGTCATACAGCTGTTACACTGCTAGTAAGGGCGTCATACAGCTGTTGAACTCTAGTAAGGGTGTCATATGTTTTTCTTAGTTAGTTCTAGATGTTATTACTGTTTTTCTCTTTCATTTGTTGTTGGATGTAACTGGGACCTCGTGTACATAATCTCGTTTTCATCACATGTACCACATGCGGTGCAAATGACAATAAAGACTCTCTGACTCTGACTCTCTGATACAACTGTTATTGTTATTATGACATACACAATTGAAAAAAGTACCAGTACTTTGTCCAAAAAAGCAGATGCAGCATTTTCGATTTCCGTCCCCACCAACTTTCAACACAAAGTTACTCCCTTGCTCCTGTGCATGGATTATCTATCAATTGAACCTGATAAAAGCAACACTAAGAACATTCTTGTCCTCACAGATCATTTTACTAAGTATGCTATGGCTTTTCCAACAGCAAATCAAAAGGCAAAGACTGTTGCAAGATGTCTATGGGAGAATTTTGTTGTGCATTATGGGTTTCCTGAGCGCTTGCACACAGACCAAGGGCCTGATTTTGAGTCACACCTCATCAAAGAGCTCTGCAACATTGCTGGCATTAAAAAGTCACATACCACATCATACCACCCCCGTGGGAACCCTGTTGAAAGGTTCAATAGAACTTTGCTCAGCATGTTGGGGACATTGGAACCAGAGCAGAAAACTAGGTGGAAAGAGTATGTCAAACCCCTTGTTCATGCTTATAATTGCACCCGAAATGAGGTTACAGGTTTTACTCCATACGAGTTGATGTTTGGTCGATGTCCAAGACTTCCTGTTGACATAGCCTTCAATTTACCTGCAGAGATCCATCATCTCAATCACACTCTCAATATGTCGGGCGGCCGTGGTGTAGTGGTAATGGCAGTCGACCCCTGATCGGAAGGTTGGAGGTTCGAATCCCGCATCCGCCCACCATGTGTCGTGTCCCTGGGCAAGACACTTAACCCCGAGTTGCTCCCGGTAGGTCTGGATGGCGCCTTGCAAGGCAGGCTACCACTACCGGTGTATGAATGTCTGAATGAATGGGTGGATGGCTGGTATTGTAAAGCGCTTTGGGGCTCCTCACAGGGGGCTGGAAAGCGCTATAAATAAGCTCCATTTACCATTATGTGCAAAACCTGTGTTCTCAGCTGAAGAAAAGTTTTCAGCTAGCTTTCAAAAACGCAGAAAAGTCTGCAAGAAGAAACAAGATTCGCTTTGATCAAAGAGTGAAACCAGCCAGTCTTGAAGAAGGTGATCGAGTATTGGTCAGAAATGTGAGGCTCAGAGGCAAGCATAAACTGGAAGATAAGTGGGAGAAAAACATCTATGTGGTGGTTGGTCATGTGGGTGATCTTCCTGTGTATGTTGTAAGACAAGAAACAGATCCCTCTGGAGGGACCCGAACTCTGCACCGTGATCTTCTTCTCCCTTGTGGATTTCTTCCTCAGACTGAAGAAGTTGACCAGCCAGTTTCTATACCTGCTCGTATGTCTCGGACTCGCAGTCACCAGGAACTAGTGGAGGACCTGGAAGGGAGACTGGATGGAGAGGATGAGGAATGGAGTGCACCCTGGTTTTCAGTTTTGCCAACTGTGAAGGTCAGTGTTGAGGGTACAGTTCCTGCCCAGCCCACGAACAAAGTTCCAGTTCCTGAGACGGAAAGTCAGAATTCCTCACTTGATGTGGATAAGTTGTCTCTACTGTCTGATGCTGTGGATCCACTTCCAGCCCTGGAAAAAGTTCTTAAAGAAGATCGGATAGACCCAGGAAATGCAACTGAGCCTGAACATGTTCCTGAACTGAATCCATCTGAGCAAGATTTGGAGTTCCATGGCCCAGTGGAGACTTTACCAGATTTTACCATACCCTCACCGCATTCTACTGAATCATCTATCATTGCTCCTGAGGCTAGTGATGGTTTAGAAGTTGAACAATTCGTCAGTCTAGTCGACAACCAAAACCAATTAAGCGCCTTCAGTATGCTGCTTTAGGAAATCCATTAATTTCTGTAGTGCAAACTCTTTTGCATACAGGTAACCCCCGACCTACGACCCCATCGACCTGCGAACCACGGGACTTACGAACATATCATATTTAATAAAAATATGAATTTAAAAAAAAAAAAAAAATTTTTTTTTTTTTTTTTTTGTGTTTAAATGTTCTTAATTTCATGTGTACATCACTTTGTTGCAGCTCTGGTTGTTTTAAAGGCTTTATAAATAATAATTATGATAAAAAAGATCATTTCTGATCATTTTTGAGCAATTTTTGAGCAATTTTGGGAAACAGGAAGTAGGTCTTCAGTTTACACGGTCACAAATTAATGTAGAACACCGGACGCTATTTAAGGTTCAGTCACTGGGGTCTCCGGTCACAAATTAATGTAGAACACCGGACCGGACGCCATCTTAGGTTAGCTGCCGAGAGCTGGACGAAGACTGGTGACCAGGATGGCTTCATATGGATTAATTACTAGCTGGAAACGTCTCTGTGAACTTTGTGGATGTCTCAGGCAGCGGATTTATCGCCGATCGTGCCAGGCCGCCGTGCGAACACCTCCGGCCGGCCTGGCTACACCTCCGGCCTGGCTAGCTCCAGAGCTAACACTGGAGCTAACACGGGAGCCGGCCTTTTGAACACTGGTGACCAGGATCGCATCATGTGGATTAATTACTAGCTGGAATAGCTCTGTGGACGTCTCAGGCTGGAGCAGCGGCTGGAGCAGCAGCTGCAGATTGATCGCGCCGCCGCTCCAACACTAGCTCATGGCTTGGCTAGCAGAAGCTAGCCAGCTAGCTAACACAGGCCTGGAGCAGCTGCGGTGGCTTGCCGGCCCCCGCGCTGCTCGGCCCGAAAACAATCAACGCATGGCAACCTAAGATGTCGGCTTTGACCATCTCAAAGTAAGAAAATATATTTTTATTTATTCTGTAAATGTGAATAGCAATGTTTAACATTACAGTACACTACTTTACATGCTTAAATGTGTGCGCGCGCTCCGTTAGCATGATAAATAAAGGTTGAATGAATGAATGAATGAATATTTTTTTTTTTTAAATATAATTTTCACCCCCTACCTACGAACGGATCGAGCTGCGAACCGTTCTTAGGTCCCGATCTCGTTCGTAACACGGGGGTTCCCTGTAGTTTGGTTGTAGCATATGATGAAATGTTTGAACCTGTTTCGGATGCTCTTGTTTGTTCTAGGGTCCAGATAATTTAGCATGCACCAGCGTTGCATGGATTCAAGAGGGGAGGATGTAACCCAGGTGTAAATTACAGCTTTTATCCTCTGGACTCTTCACTCTTTCTTACTTTCATGCATTAACTCTCACAAGACTACTGAACAACCAATCACTGTTGAGTATCAGGGTCACATGCTCCTCTGCAGTCTAATTGTCAGGTGTATCAGCTGGAGCAGGAGAGTAGGAAGATTAGAACACATTGGGAGAAGCAGAGGAGCAGAGCTGCAGGAGCCAACTACCACAAACTGAGAAGAAGTGAAAAAGGTTGTATAAGATATAAACTGCTGACCTGGTGAGTTCCTGTATGTCACTTAGCAGTTAGCTTATTGATGACATTGAGTGTTTGTTTGTGCAGCTGAGAACAATAAGGTGCCTTAAATATTTATTGAGCACTCAATTAGATTGTTTTTACATTTCATGTCAACTGATTTTATGGTGTATATTTATTGGATTTTTCATGGATGTAACTTATATTGAACTTTATATTTATTGAATATGCATATTGACTGAAAATGATTGTTGGAATTATTTATAGTACAAAGCGTGCCATTTATTGAATGTGTGTGCACACTAGAATGTTTTGATATATCTATTGAGAAAATGGTCCTGTTTTATTATGCAGGCCAGGTTGATGGCGAGCTGAAGGTCCAGGCCTAGAGCCCAAAGAAAGGATTGCACTTGAAGTGCCCGAAGACTTCTGTTCTCCTGCCAGGCTGGTAGGAGGCTCCTTGCAGCCAACTGAACAATTTTGTCCCCATTCCAATGTGACATTGTCAGCCCAGGACCTGCACTGGACCAAGCACTTTGATTAACTTGCTTGGAATCTGAACCATTCCCATCTAGGTGTGAAGGAACTGAAGGGTGTGGGTTTGTTGTTTATGGAACTGTGGGATTGTTTTAATTTCCCCTTTTTGTTTTGTTATATATGGCCATATATTTGATTTCACTAATGTAAATATGTATATATTTTCTGCACTCAAAATATAATCCACCTGCAACAGCAAACTTCCAGTCTCTGTCTGCTCATTCCATGAGATGTACCTTATCTTCTGATAATAAAATAGCCCATTTTGACATTTTTCTTTATTTACCATTGACAAATTGCAGCATATTCATTTCCATAAATATGTTACAAACGCATGAAGGATAAACCCATTAGCGGATATAGTCTTAGCAAAATGACGTTATACTAAACTGATAACCTTAAATTGATAAACATAAATTGTAAAATACTAATTGATATTAAGAACAAATAAATGCTAAAATACTAAAAGATAAATTATAAGATAAAATGCTAAAACCTGAAAAAGAAGCATAATAAAAATACAATAATATAGAATAAATGACATACAAAAATAAATTTACAATAATAAATGATAAAACAATAAACACAGATAAATGCTCCATGGTGCTAAAATAATAAAATAGATTAAATGCTTCGGCCGTTGATTGAAAATAAAAGTCCTGCATCAAAAGTCCATGATGATACCTGTTATAAATGAATATATATTCAAAAGAAGAAAAACTAGGAATAAAAGAATATAATGTCTTAACCAAGTTCAGTTCAGTTCAATTAATTTCTTCTTGAAGTTGCAACATTCAAAACAAAATATTGTTCGTTGGGGGCAAGACAAAGTTATGAAGGAGGGCTTTCCTTTAAGGAACATGTCACTTTTCACTTTGTTACCAGATCTCCAGTGGCCACTAAGCCCCCTCCGCCTCCGTTGGCCTTCTAGCATCAGTCAGTTCAGTGGGAGGCAGGGAGACATGTCCTCTGAGGCCATCTGAAGCTGGACGATATGGTTTACTGTAGTCAGGTCCATTTCTTTTCATCATCTTACAAGTCTACCAATGCTTCCCAGTCGGCAGGACACAACATGTCAAAAAGGAAATTATAATTAGCACTAAGATTGTACTAATTCCTTTCTTTAATATCAAAAGTAATCCTTCACTTAAATTTAGATTAAAACCATTCCACGACCAGTCATCTTTTCCAGCATTTGTATTAAGCATTACTTTCAAATCTTTATTATCCTCATAGTCTCGGAAAATATTCCACCTGGCATAGTATTCTCAGGAATGTACAAAAAATTGGCAAACTCCGCCTTTAGCTAACATCCAATTTAATGCTTGTCTATTTTGCATTACCATTTCATTACTTGTTCCATGTAATTGTTCTCCAATCATTGCTAGAGCTTCTGTGGTTCACTTAAAATTCATTGTTGGTTATAATAATTATAATTAATCCATTTAACATTTTTGTTTATATCATATCTTTTAATTTTTCTTTTATAATCATTTGTGTCTAATATAATCAACTCATTCACTCGATCATGCAACATTTTCACTGCAACTTTTATTTTAACCATAGCGAACACTCCAATCCATCTTGGTGGCAAAATATTCAGCAAAATATCTTCTCCATACATCCAATAACTATCTGCAATATGAAATGTATTGTCAATGAATAGATATTGTTAGAATTTTCATGTTTATGTTATCACATTCTTAACTTAAAGGTTCTAAGTTTTCATACCACATAGGTGTATTGATAAAATGGCATCATATATGCATGTGGAAACCAAAAAAGTACCCGTTTCATTGTATTGTCTAAAATGAATCCTTTACTTATAGGACATTTATTATTTATTAGCACTTTGAGATTTTCAGTAATGAAAAGTGCGTTATAAATTGAATTAATTATTATTATTATTATTTAACGTCGTAATCTATTTTATGTCTTGTTGGTGATCCTCTTGGATCTTATAACTACGATAGATATTCAGATAATTATAAAATTACTGTGCTCCATATAGAAGCCTACACTTTATTCCACACATTGGAAATTTAAAAACATTGGTATGTTTGATTGGGTGTTTATTTTCTTTACATTTTTCTCTTTGTTCTTTGACACATTGTTGGGAATTATACTTTTCTGGAATCACTATTTGTAATTAACTAAGAGCTTTAGTTCATATAATGCATTCTTTTGAGGTCAATTCCTTTGGAGTAAACATTTCCTATAAATACAATGTATTTTGATTTGCTAATTTCCAAAGTTCATCACTTTTAACAAGACTTGTCCTTCCTGCTGTAGGGAGACAACACCATGATTTATTTAAAGTCTTTGTACAAATTGCTTAAACAGAGGTTTACCATTGATTCAAAATCAGGTATTTTAATCAAATCCAATCCTCCCTTTGACAATTTGAAATGTCATAAATATAATTACCTATGGTAGTCTAAACTAGTTACCGTAGTTATCTCTAAGGCTTTCTTGAGTTAATGTCTTTACTTATTTAGGTCTCACAGTGTTTATAAATGCTTGTATAGGAGTAATGTGTTCGGCATTAGTTAATTCAATGTTAAGCGTTGTAAATTGTCTTGTTAATTTAGCCATAGTTAACAATATATTAGCTTTCCATTCTTTTTTAAGGTCTACATCTCTTCATTGTCTAGATTTCACTCGTTTTATTAAACATTTAGTAGTGTGACGCAATAACCTTTGAACATGTAAGAGTATTAGTTAATGCTGGCAAAGGTGCCAGAAATGTGGTATGGTGTTTTCGTTGTACCATTACTCAACTTATGTGGGATGACATTGTCCCGGTTCCGGCTGCAGCCTTGGCAATCTCTCTAGTGACTGGTCTGCAAGGACCTGGTCACGTTATCTTTACTGGTGTCTTCACCTCCTCCAGTTCAGGTTCATGTCATCCAGAACAGAACACTTATCAGTCTCGTTTTCTGCTCATTTCATGGTGCCAATGTCAAAGTTTATTTTCTTCACAACACTGTCCTTGTTTGTTGTCTGGAACTCTGGTGCAATGACTACGGTGACACCAGGTACAGCTTCCTTCTTCGATTTCTGCGTGAACCATGTTGATCTTTGTATCTTGGACATTTGCTTGGACCATGTTGATCGTCTCTTAATCTCGACTCTGCAACAGGTGTAGCTGGCTACCACTGGCCATGGACCTTCCAGAGTGAGCCCTCGCAGGAGACCCAGAAGAAGACCCAGGACACGTTGGAGGGACTATGTTTCTCGGCTGGCCTGGGAACGCCTTGGGATTCCCCCAGAGGAGCTGCTCCAAGTGGCTGGGGAGAGGGAAGTCTGGGCCTCCCTACTTAGGCTGCTACCCCCGCGACCCGACCCCGGATAAGCGGAAGAAAATGGATGGATGGATGGATGGATGGATGTATAAATCAGCTTAAACCAATTTTATTAAGCTTTTCATGTTTCCTTTGTTCAACATTTTTCTCTTGTAGAAATGATCATTAAGTGTTTCATTAGTTTGATTTCTGTTTATTTCAAAGAAATTTCTTAAATATAGACATGTTGGTTCATGGTCTAATAAGTTCAGTTATTTTGTTTCACTTATAAAATTTGTTCATTTTACGTTAGTTTTATTTTAAACAAAAACACAACACAAAGAAATCCCACAAATAGCAATGTACAAAATATAAAATTGAAAGGTGGCAGAAAGAATCTGCCCCCCCCTTCAAACAACCAGTTTAATCAACAATAATCTTCCAGTAACAGAACAAAACAAACAACTCCTTCAAAACCTACAATCAACACGATACACACCGCACTACGTCAAATACATAACTTTTAACAATTCAGTTTTGATAGTTTACCCAAACATGCACACTGACCTAGTATCTCTACTTAACTGTAAAATTCTGATCATAGAAACATGTCTGTCCCCTTAAGTGTTCTACACTACACTAAATCCTCATTGCTCGTGTAATCATCTACGAAGTTTCACAAAATATTTTGGTTATCTGTACTCAGAGTCCCATTTCCTTGGTAAACAGTGACTTTTCTCTCTGCTCTGTGCTCTGTTATACAAAGTCTCACTGCAGTCCTGCATTCCTGCACAGCACAGTAGTCCTCTTTAATTTACTCATTTATGTAATTATTTATCTCAATCACACTGAAGCCTATGGGCAGTTTTCCAACAACTTACAGTCAAAACAGTGTGATTCCAAGTACAACACTTTAACAATTTATTTCCAAGTAGTTTATCAAATATTTATAACAAATCAATCATGAAAGCATGTCTCACACGACAACTGTTCCTCTTAAATGTGTCATAAGCTACAATAAACATCATAATTTCTGAAAAAGTTGGCTGTATGTCATGGCCAGCAGTCTGATTGTTTTTATCTAATTTATTTTTAGCTTTCTCTGTGGATCATGATTTTGGCTCCTGCTTCTACTTCCTGCTTCCCCCCGTTGTCTGACTTCCTGTACAACCATTTGACCCTTACTCCTCTTATTCAGCCATCAGTAACAAACAAAGATTGTTCCTGACTGTTTCATTTCGGTTTCCATCTTATTTAGAATACAAAACCTGGTACTTGACACTGTATACGTGTTATTTTGTCTAAATGTATGTGCTTTAGTGTGTGTAACACATTACTTTGTCTATTTGTATTTGTTTCTTTTTAAATGTTCAAAGTGCAAAAGTGTGATTCTAACAGTAGTTACAGTTTTAACAAGTTTGTCTGTTGTTGTATAACAAAAGCTATATGAATTGTTGCAATAATTTTGTATACCTATTACGTACAATTTTATTTATTTATCTGTGGTTCACTTTCTAGTTTTAAAGTTACCCTTTTTAAACCTATATTTTCTGATCACACGTTCTTTTTAGAAAACATAGCCTAAAATCCTCTGACCTAAAGTTAAACTTTTGTTTAGATCATAAGTCGTTACATCAATAGTTTTTCCTAAAGTGTCCTATTAAAGTGTCCTATTCCTATTCAGATAATATTGTAAACTCAAGTTGTAATTATGATTTGGTTGTTTTACTTAATTGGCTTTAAAAAATTTAAATTAATTTGCTTCAAAGATCATTTCAGTATGAAATCTGATCAGTTATTTATATAATATTAAGTAGAACTTTAAATAACATATGCTCACAGTAAACATCTCTCACTGTGTGTGTGTCTCCGTTTGCCACTAGACACAACATTGTTTCTGGGTCGTCTGTCAGTTCTTGATCACATGATGATGCACAGCGTCCATTTCAGTTCATAATTACTGTGTACATCCAGAAGATTCCATGTAGCACTTGAATCAGACTCCTTGTTTCCTACAACAGTTCTTTCTTCTTTATCAAGTTATTTATCAAGTTCGCTGTAGCAGCATTTGCGTAATTATTTTTCAGTTTACAGATGTCATTCTTTTGTGTACCCCTCAAAAACACTCTCAGCGTTTGGACGTGACTGTTCTAGTTCCTTTATGAACCATCTCCCAGTCCAGCCACACTGTACTCAGCGCCTTTGTTCTTTTATTTTCATGATAGTCTTTTTCCCAGCCTTAATGGTTTTGAGAAACACACCCAGCAAGGATCGATGCACCACAGCACAAAAACATAAATTAATTAACATTAACGTTTATTCTTTTCACACAATCAAAGTTCATATTGAAAGATCATTATTATTACAAAGCTATAAATCAATTGTAAAATTTGTAGCATACACTGATAATGTTATTTTTAGTTTTTTTTCCCAATCTTTTAAAATTATTCTGCTTTTGAATATACTTATGGATCAGAAACATCTATTTAAGGTAAAAACATTATTCAGTCACCGAAGATTAAAAAGATTGAACTTTAATCATTATTTACTTAAAGTGTTAATATAAGTTGTGTTTAAAGTAAATCTATACTACATCATATTATTCATTGTCATTATAATGGGGATTAAACTTCCTGATCACAGCACAGGTTATTTTTAGCAACAGCACTTTGCATGTGTCTGTTAACTGTGTGCGTGTGTAACTTTTCCACTGGTCTCAACGCAGCTTGCAAATCTCCTGAGCC
>JBBPBX010026010.1:0-14752 GCA_038048925.1 Garcialebias charrua
TAGGGCTGGGCCATATCATATCGTTACCGGTAATACCGGTATAAAAAGCTTGCCCGGGCAAAAACCTTATATCATGATATGCTAATTTCATGACGTAATACGTCAGGGCGCCCCGCCCCTTAACACCCGAGCACTTTATTAACAACTGCGCACCTCCCCTCCACCAGTCTACTGGTGTAAAACGCTAATTAGTTACTGCTAAAATGTTAAAAACAACGCGCGCGCGTCTCAACTTCTCTCCCCCTGCTCTGCAGCCTGCACAGACAGCTGTCCCCTCCTCCCCCGCCCTGCTCCGCACCGCGCAGCTCGGTGCTGCATGTCTCGCTGCGCGTCCCCGCTGAACTGTGTTAAAACACGCGCGGCTCCACAGTCCGTCCACATCAGACACAGATCAGTTAAAAAAACGTTCTGCATGAACAGATGAAGCTGAAACATGAACAAGTTTCAGCAGGGTCAGCTGATCAACTTGTAGAAGTTACAGCTCATTTAAAGGAGCTGTATGTAACATTTTTTATAAACATATTTCTTCACTCTGCCACATCTCCTGACAGACTGATGTTAGCCAGGTAATCTCTAGGGGTGGGCGATATTACCAAAAAATGATATCACGATATATTTTTTGAAATACCCCGATAACGATATCAGACGATATTTCACATTTTCTCCTTTTATTGAATCAACCAAACAAATGTGTAATTTCAAAATGACTTTTCATAAACAGTCACCAGAATACAAAAAAATATATTCATATTTAACAAGCAAAAATATATATACCGCACCAGCCGCCACTGAGGTGTGCGGTAATGACTATTCTAACACTTTAACACATTTTAAAAGAGCATACAGTAAATAAAAATAATAATTTCTTACTTTAAGCGGCAGCTTCTGTCATCAGCCGCCACTGAGGTGTGCGGTAATGACTATTCTAACACTTTAACACATTTTAAAAGAGCATACAGTAAATAAAAATAATAATTTCTTACTTTAAGCGGCAGCTTCTGTCATCAGTTTGCCTGTTAGCTCCAGCTGTTAGCTCCAGCTGTTAGCTCCAGTTGTTAGCACCGCTGCGTTACGTCTGAGCTTCGCAGCTTTCTGTAGCACCACGCAGTTTAAACCCTTTACAGGAAGGACTGTTAGTATCCTAACTTCATACAGTTGGAGACAGAAAAAGTTTTAATAACTTACCGACGCCGCAGTCTGTGCGCGCAGCCTTCAGCTGTTGCATTTAGCCCCCGAACCCGCAGCTCCGGGCAGTCCGGTTTAGCTGCACGCACCTCCTAAAAGGTTGTCGGCTTTATTATTCCAAGTTAGCTCGTTGTCCCCCGATGTCTTCGGCTTCCAGTCCGACATCGAGGCGAGCTCCAGGGACCTCTGATCGCACAAAGCCGGCTGCCCGGTGAAGCTAGGATGCAACTATGAGGCTAATGCTAGCTCGTTACTCCTCCTCGCGGTGTGCGCGCGCATGCGTATTAACAAAATGTAGGGCATCTCCACATGAAGGCAGTCTCCACGGAACACCGGCTGCTGTCTGCTGCTTCACGCGGTCCGCGTTCCTCCACAAAACCACCGTTATCGCAAAGTGACGCAGTCAAATGACGTCATCATAGGATGCCGCGATATAATTTTTTTCACCGGTGTCAAAAAATCCACCGGTATTATCGTAAACGAGACGATATGGCCCACCCCTAGTAATCTCTGAAAAAAAAAATACTTTAAAAATGATCTGTTATTTAGATTGAAAAAGTCTGCACAAAATATAGATTAAAAAACCACCACAAAAACTAAAGTGCAGGTGTAGTTTTACTTGGAAACTAAATACTTTACTAAATAAAGTAATTTCAGTAAAATTACCCCTGGTTGTTTTTTTAAATTTTATATAATACTGCAAAGCAACATGTTAAGTTAATTTTGTCAAATAAATACATTTGATTTTTTTTTTGGGTTATATCACGAAATTTATCGTTATCGTGATAATACTCTGAAATATCACAATATAATTTTTGAGCCATATCGCCCGCCCCTAATCCAGACCAGGAGGCCGACAGAGTCAGTCTGAGCAGAGGAGCTTTTTTTCGGACACATGAGCTGGAAACGGTCGGTGTACTCCTCTGGAAGTGTCCCCCTAGCAGCCGAAAGTGGTACTGCACTGCGCCCCTAGCGGCCGAAAGTGGTACTGCACCATTTTCTGCCAAAGTGAAAAACAGTCATAACTAAAATTGGTCTACCAAAAATTGGTCTAAAAAATGGAAGAAAAAAAAAAACATAANAAATGTCAATAAAACAAGTAATAAAACAAGTAAAATCAATAACAATATCAACTAAGATCAAAAGTAGAATCATGAGGAGGTAGAGTATGCTCGGTTGAAAAGAAAGGTCTTCAAGCCGCTCTTAAAGTCAACCACAGACTGTGGGGCTCTCAGACAGTCAGGAAGAGAGTTCCACAGGCGGGGGGCAGCCACACTGAAAGCCCGGTCTCCCATGGTCCTTAATTTGGTTCTCGGAACGTGAAGGAGATCACTGTTCTGTATTTAACGCTGGGTAACACCATTCTGGTATTGCTGCACTATCTTTCTGTGCAACAATGGTGGCATTGGTGGTCCTCTTACCATCTTGGCTTCTGAGAGACACTGACACTCTGAGAAGATCTTTTTATACCCAATCATGTTGTCAATTGACCTAATTAGTTTTAATTGGTCTTCCAGTTGTTTGTTATATGTTCAATTTCCTTTTTCCAGCCACTTATTGCTACTTGTCCCAACTTTTTTGGGATTTGTTGACACTGTGAAATTTTTAATCAGCATATTTTTCCTTTAAAATTTTACATCCTCCAAATTCGAGGCCATGGTCTTGAGCTGGAAAAGGGTAGCGTGCCCTCTCCGGGTCGGGGAGGGGGTCCTGCCCCAAGTGGAGGAGTTTAAGTATCTCAGGGTCGTGTTCACGAATGAGGGAAAACTGGAGCGTGAGATCGATAGGCGGATAGGTGCAGCATCCGCAGTGAAGCGGGCGCTGTACCGGTCTGTCGTGGTGAAGAGAGAGCTGAGTCAAAAGGCAAAGCTCTCAATTTACCGATCGATCTACGTTCCCACCCTCATCTATGGTCATGAGCTTTGGGTTGTGACCGAAAGAACGAGATCTCGGATACAAGCGGCTGAAATGAGTTTTCTCCGCAGGGTGTCTGGACTCTCCCTTAGAGATAGGGTGAGAAGCTCAGTCATCCGGGAGGGACTCGGAGTAGAGCCGCTGCTTCTCCACATCGAGAGGAGCCAGTTGAGGTGGCTCGGGCATCTGGTTAGGATGCCTCCTGGACGCCTCCCTGGTGAGGTGTTCCGGGCATGTCCCACCGGGAGGAGACCCAGAGGAAGACCCAGGACACGCTGGAGGGACTATGTTTCTCGGCTGGCCTGGGAACGCCTTGGGATTCCCCCGGAGGAGCTGCTCCAAGTGGCTGGGGAGAGGGAAGTCTGGGCCTCCCTACTTAGGCTGCTACCCCCGCGACCCGACCCCGGATAAGCGGAAGACAATGGATGGATGGATGGATTTTACATTTACTCAGATTAAACTTCTGATCTGTCATCTATGTTCTATTACGAATAAAATATTGACATTTCAACCTTTATTTATACAGGCTAGCCTCGTTGAGCCACGGGGACTCATTTACAAGAGGGACCTGTCTCACTCACACCCAGGATTTGAACCGGGGACCTGCTCGCTGAGAGGCAGCAGCTCTACCAGATGTGCCACCGTTCTGCCCTTAATTTGCCATCTCCACATCATTGCATTCAGTTTTTATTCACAATTTGTTTAGTGTCCCAGTGTTTTTGGAATACGGTTTGTATAGTATATTACAGTAATACTAGGAACCCTGATGCTTTTTATTCTCAACATTTAACCCAGATTAGCCTTTCTCCAGAAGTGCCTGTGGTGCTGAGAGTTGTTAGCACACTCGAACGTTTTTTACCGGTACACAGTGTTTGTACCAGTACATAGTGTTTGTGTTGATGAAGTACCAGTGTTCTCACACACTAAAAACTTTACAAGAAAATCCAGAAAGGCACTTCTGAGTAACAAGTTCTTTGCTCCGAGGTTTGAATACACCTCATGACCTCAGTGAAGAGAGCAGCCAGTAGTCGGTCTGTCAATATGTAATTTCTGCAGCGTTGCCCGGGGCTTTAGGTGTGCTCTAATGAACCGTTGCAAAAGAACAGCTAGATCACAAAAACACAATCATCAACTAAAAGGTTCCGCGATTGTTTTGTCGAAACTCTCAAATTAGTTTATTGCTTTTACTCTCTGAGGTTCGGCCATGATTCTACTCCTAATTTTACCACGTGACTGTGTTTTTAGCTGCAAAAACTAATCCTGGAGACAATAAGGGTCAGCTGATTTATGTTTAAATGACACAAAAAGGCTGATTAAGGGAATAAGGTGTGAAAGAAGAAACAGGAGGAGGGGCCCGTCAATATCATGGCACATTACATAATTCTCTCGCCGCATTGATTTATTGCTTTGCTGATTTGGACCCCAGCCAATCTAGAAGAGCATTTGTAATATTTGAGCCGGATCGCAGACATAGAAAGAAAGAAAAACTTAAGACAGTAAGAAGATAGATGGCGACTGGTGGAGAGAACGGTGAACAAAAAGAGTAACAAAGGAAGAGGAAAGGGTGAGCAATAGCCGAGGATTCATGGGACGCAGCCAAACGAACGCAAATAAAAAGAGCAAAGAGAAAGGAAGCGGCGCCCAGATAATGAGAAGAGGCTGTGGGAAACAAAGCGTTTGAGAGAGCCTTTAATCGAGCGAGAGGGGGAAAACGTAGATGTGGGACAGAGAGGAGAAAAACACGAGCCTGGATGAGGAGATGGCGACAGATCCAGGGGAGGTGCACGAAAAATGTGTGTCAGTGGGTCCACGGCAGGTTGTCCCTGTTGGTGTTTTCAGTACGGTTATATAAGAGCCTGCAGGACAGGCCAGCACCATCAGCACAAACTCCAGCCACACAGATGTGAAGCTGAGAAGTATTTATGAGCGAGCGAGTCTCATCTATGGATGCACAAAGACGTAATTCTTAGACATTTTGGTTTACAAGGCGCAAACTTTATTCACTGCTACGCATTCTGATTTACGAGCACGAATATATGCGAGTGTAATTTGTGCTCAAAGAGCACAGCCAGACGCTGGATCTGCTGGACTGACGGTTTATTTACTGCACACATCAAACCCTGCAGCGGCAAAACACAAAGTGCCCGTGGCTACACCTGCAGGTGATAAACTTTCAACAGCGAACAAGGGTTTGGAGGAAAATATGTTCAATCTGTTAAAAAAAAAAACTGTTCTCTATATCATGTCTTAAACAGGCCTTTAAAGAGATATGAAATACACTATGCACCTTATTTCTGGGGGCTGTACTGTGTAAATGATTATGGTACAAGTTCCTGTCGGACAGGAAGTAGCAGTATGGTTAACCATGGTAGAGGATCACGGACCGCAATTTTTTTAAAAGTAATTTACCGGTACATTCAGTTTAGCAAATAAAATGCTGTTTTTCTTTTGGTTTACATTTATTTAACAACTGTAAAGTTTACTGAAATAGCTCTTGGGCTCTATGTCTATTCAAGGTAAATAAGATTGTGTCCCACCTCTTAACAAAACACAACTGATCTTATTCCTGTGTAGATACTGACACACCTCAGAGCTTTTCAGGTTGTTCATCACTTCACCGTTGGAAGAAACAGAGTCAATGAAATAGCTAAATATGCTAGTAGATGTAATCTGCAGCCACGTCAGGTCCTCCATCCCTTGTTTGCAGCAGGTAGCGGTATTATTACAGTATATTGTCCTGTTTGAGCTCTGACAGCTGGTGTTACTGCGTTTTTACCGGTAAATTAAATCCACTATGCTCGGAGAAACTTAGCTCGTACTTTTTGCACATAAACAAACGCCAGTTCTGGTCCGCACCGGAAGTCGCACCCATAATTCACGCAAGGCACCATGGGGGCTTGGAATAAGTAAAGTGCTATGTGTTGTCATCATTGTATGTTCACATACAAAGATGAAATTGGTTCTCTGCATTTAGCCCATCACACTTGGTATACACCCAGGTGGAGCAGTGGACAGCCATGTAAGCGCCCGGGGAACAATTAGGGATTAGATGTCTTGCTCAGAGACATCACGACATGTGGACATGGCTGGGGATTGAACCTGGGACTTTCGGGTACTGAGTCGGATGCCCTGCCTCTACCATCTCTGCCCCTAGTTGGATATTATAAGAAAATAACAACAACAAAAAACTAAAGGCCTAACTTTCATTGAGAGAATGCATATCACCTGTTGTCTTTCGTGACAAAATTTTAAGATCTTCATAAGTTGAGAAATGATGGAATTGTAAGTAAAGCCTTAAAAATAATAATACACACATCATTATGTTATATTGCAAGATCTCAAGTGCAGTATGTGTTGTAACTCTCGGTACCACATCAAGAATTGGCTCAATATTTGTTCAATTAAATGGGTTAGCCATATTTGTGGTGATTAGCTGTGGTCACCATCTTAAATTGGAGTGACTCCATGAGATAAAGTCATAGATGTAGGTCTAAATAAGTATTTCCTGAAGGATCCAATAAAATCTGACCAGTGGTTCATGATATATTATGCCAACAGGCAAACAGCATAGACATTAAGGTTTAAAGTTCTTTAGTGTCAATCGTATCACATTTGGTACATGAAGTGGAACGAAACTGTGTACTTAAATAGTTAAGGGCTAAATTTAAACAAAGATTCATCATCAGCTTCAGCTACCAACATGGCAACATTTAGGTCAATAACTGTAAAAGCATTTAAAAGCCTTTTTTTCATCAGTCGGCTGTGTCAGCCATATTTAATTGGACTGACTTCAAAAGTGAATCACTTGTACTGTATTTTGATTATTTCCTAAATACTGTACGTCTATAAATTTGTCCAAAGGTATACGAGATATTTTGGTGGCCAACACACCCAAACAAAAATAATATCGTCTACCTTTTCCTTTCTGCCGTGGGCAACAAATAATGTATTTTATTGGCTGTTTACATTTTTCAATAATTTTTGCACAATGCGTTTTTATGTCACCTGGCACAGAAAGCTTTTGCCTTTGAATGTTGCAAGCGTTGCACGCAAGTGTTTGTTAGCAAAAATATCTCGTGAATCAGTGGCTTTACATCAATAACTGATTAGCCTTTGGCATCATCCTGATTTAACACGACCGCTGTAGCGAACTGGAGTTAAAAGGCAAAATAATTGTTAAAAATATGTCAGTTTGGTTAAATTTAGGTTTGAAGCTGAGTCATTCACAAGTCATTCTCTAAGCACCAACACAATGTGCGATACCACCGTTTATCATGTGTCTGATAGAGAAGTTGACAGACCTCGGCGTCCTGACGCCAACCTGTAACTGGATCCTGACAGATAGACCACAGGTGGTGAGAATGGGAGGACGGGCGTCTGCTGAACTCACAGTCAGGACTGGATCCCTGCAGGCTGTTGCCTCAGCCCTTAACTCATTACATTGTACACTTATGACTGTGTCTCCACCCAGCACACCATCGTTATTAAATATGCTGACGACGCCACTATATTGGGGCTCATCCAGGAGGGGAACGAGTCAGGGTACAGGAGTACAAACATTACTAGGTAGACAACATTATTACCTATGGAGAGAAGAACATCATCCTCAAGACAGACAAGACCAAAGAAATATTGAACTTCAGGAAGAACCCTTGCCCATTACAGCCTCTCATCTTTAAAGGGACAGAGGTATGGAGGGCTGACAGACATAAATTCTTGGGACTGCAGGTTACATCGGACCTGAGCTGGTCTCTCAACACCAAAGCCACAGTGAAAAAAGTCCAGTAAAGGCTTTACTGTACTTCATTAGGCTGCTCAGGAAAGCAGGTCTGAACCAAAACCCTCTCACCCAGGCCTACAGAGGACTGGTAGAGTGTCTCCTAACTGCAGTCAGCACCATCTGGTATGGGAACACTACACAAGCAGAAAGGAAGGCACTGCAGAGTCATAAAGACTGGAGTGGATCACAGGGACAAATCTTCCTTCCAAGGACTCGATGTACCGTATTTTCTGATGTATAGGTCGCACCTTTTTATGGTTTTTTCAAGGCCTGCGACCTATACACCAGTGCAACCTATTTCTGGATTTTTTTCTCTCCATATTTTTAGACCAATTTTTGGCTCAGTTATGACTGTTTTTCACTTTGGCAGAAAATGGTGCAGTACCACTTTCGGCCGCTAGGGGCGCAGTGCAGTACCACTTTCGGCTGCTAGGGGGACACTTCCAGAGGAGTACACCAACCGTTTCCAGCTCATGTGTCCGAAAAAAAGCTCCTCTGCTCGGACTGACTCTGTCGGCCTCCTGGTCTGGAGGTAACTTCTTTTAGCTCTGTGTTTGTTAGCTGTTTGTTTGCAAGATAAGTCAAGAACCACTCAGGATTTTTCTGAAACTTACAGAATGTAATCACTGTATGGACATTTACAAGTGATTAGCTTTATTAGATGTTCGAGATTAAAAAAAAAACAATCTTTTATTAGCGGTTAGCTTCAGTTAGCTTCTGTTTTTAGCATTGGTTTTATTTCTGTTTACGTTATAAATAGCTTCGAAACCACTCGGTGTATATTTTTTCTGCTTACAGAGTGTAATTATAAGGCTTTAATGTACTAACTGTTGGCCTGGATGAAGCATTTGAGATAAAATTCAATTGTTTATTCGTGTTTTGAGAGATGGACTCTTCTGTTAGCATTCGTTTTATTTCTGATTATGTTATAAATAGCTTCGAAACCACTCAGTGTATATTTTTTTCTGCTTACAGAGTGTAATTATAAGGCTTTATGTACTAACTGTTGGCCTGGATGAAGCATTTGAGATAAAATTTGATTTTTTATTCGTGTTTTGAGAGACGGACTCTTCTGTTAGCATTCGTTTTATTTCCGTGTATATTTTAGCAAATAGCTAATAAACCACTCGGCTAATAAACCACTAACCCTTGTGCTATAATGTCAGCTATAATTTTTAGCAAACAAATAATTGTTTTTACCGTGTTAATCTTCTTAAAAGCCTTGCTGTGCGCTCCTGTGGCAGACATTTGCAGCAGAGCTAAACACTCGGTCCATATTGCCGGGTTGTCTCAGCGGTGACGCGTCACGTCAGCGGTGGATGACGCATTACGTCGGCGGTGACGTAGGTGCGACCTATACACCGGTGCAACCTATTTCTGGATTTTTCCAATTTATTGATAAAAATTGGACAATGCGACCTATACACAGGTGCAACCTATACAACGGAAAATACGGTATGTACAGAGCTGTCGAAAAAGAGCAGCTGGAGTCATCAAGGACTCACTCCATCCAACTCACTCTCTTATCAGACACCAAAAAAATGTTTGTATAATCTTAGACACAGTAGAGTGGATAACATCATCACCCATGGTGCAAGGTTTTTTAATAGTTTTTTTCACTGCCACAGTCAGATTGATGGCAAAACAAAACTACTGATCCTGTGCAATAATAACTCCACATTTCCTAACTTCACTTGTCATGTGACATGGTTTACTTTCTGTACAGTGTAGATATAAATGGACTGTACTTAGGCAGCGTCTTTCAATCTTATCAAATACTCAAAGCACTTTACACTACAATCTGTGCCCTCATTTACCCATACAGCACTCTGCTATATCTTACAAAGAATAATCAGTGCTTTATCACATTCATACACCGATGGGACTCAAATCAGAGGCTGTGTTCAGTGTCTTGCCCAGGGACACGAGGGCATGTGACTGCTGGTGGAATCGAAGCCCCAACACTTGCATTGGAGGACGACTGCTCTAACCACTCAGCCACGCCCATATACTGTAAACCACTTTGTTCTTATTTTTATTTTATTTTGTGTTGTTTCTGTCTTTTTGACAATGACTTATACTCTGCACAAGAATTCCAATGTGCCTGGATTGTTGGTCTGTGCAAAAATGGCAAATAAAGAACTTTGTACCTTTGTTTGTATCTTTGTACCTTTAACATCAAACCTAACTTTTACTCAAACTGTTTATTTCTCAATAAAATATGATCTCAGTCTAAAACTGTGACATAAAAAAGTGGCAGCAATATACAACCCTTCAAGGCTTTAAATTAATAAACTGGAAAGGATGCTTCTGATGATGAGCACTGCTCTAAGAAGATTTATCACATCCATAAAAGCCGTGAAGATGCCCATCCTGGCTGCCAGATTGCAGAAGAATTGTACACGCTTTGCTTCTTCAGTCTAATCAAAGCAAGACAAAGAAAGTAAAAAGCACCAAGACTTCTGAAGTCCTACATACAGGACCAGGCTCCTCAATATTTTTTTCCTTTCCTACACTTCCTCTTTGTAACGTCTCTCTTCACTCCACCCTGTCTTGGTCTGTCGATGTGCTGCAGACGTATGACAGGAAGGAAATGGAGATAAAAGCAGAAAACCAGATTACTGGGTTGAATGAGGCCAATGGAGGGAGATGGGCGAGAAGATGAACAACAAGCAGGGACAGAGAAACTGCTGCTTTTTTCTGCTCTTTCCTTTTAAAAGTCAAAGATATATTCAGCTGAGGCATGTGGGTGAGCTGATTAATTGCCAATTAATGTTTAACGAGATGCAGCTGTGTTCAATTAACACTGGTTTAGACCCGTCTCTTCTAACACCCCCCTTCATTTTTCCTCCAATGAAATTTTAAACCCTCACCTCCTCTTCCGCTCAATTCTTCACAAGTTTTACCAAAGAGGAGCGGCTCAGACGTTCACATATGGACTGGTAATATTTACATTAATTACTATGAAAAAAATATATACCGTACTTCCAAGCTATATTTAAATCTGTAAATTCTGTGTAAGAGGTATGCAGTTTACAGATGGAAGTATGGCAAAAAAAAAGTCTAATAGAAATCAGTGTTTCCCTTACTATTATACAAGCAAGATGCCATGCCATACAGAACCGCGCGCATAGCGCTAAGCTAGCGACGTGAAACACAGGCGCACTAGCTAAAAGCTAAAGGCAGCATTCACGCTGCCTCTTCCCTCATGCTGAACTCTCACACTGAAACACACCCCCGCCTTGAAAACTGTCTATAAAAACAGCGGACAACTCAGACGTGTCTTCGCCCCAACAACAAAAATTGCAGACGAAATGAGCGCCCCGCTATGGCAAGTTACCTATAGTCATACTACTGTTTACATTCACTTTTTACATTTAGTCATACTGTTTACATTTATTACTACTGTTTACATTTATTACTACTGTTTACATTTACACTACTTTTATATCTACACTACTGCTGATACATATACAGTATTCTCTGACTAGCCTTATTTAAGGATGCCCAATGTGCCTTATGTGCCTTACTGCATATGCCACTTTGCCTCTATACCAACATCAACTACCTCATACATATACTGTGTACATTAACTCATATGCTGCTTTGCCACTCTTTGCAAATGTCAATGCTAGAACCTTCAGTTTATTTTATAGATATACTTTTTATACTTTTTATACTACTATGCAAAAACTCAGGACAGTATTACACTTTTATTATTTCATTTTATGCTTATGTTCATTAAATGTTTAGTGTTTTAGTGTTGGTGTAAATTTTCATACTTTTATACTACTATGCAAAAACTCAGGACAGTGTTACACTTTTACTATTTTATGCTTATGTTTATTAAATGTTTCANTCAGTGTTTTAGTGTTTAAATGGTTACTGTTGCACCGAGGGACTGAGAGAAACGCAATTTAAATCCTGTGTATGTCCTGTACATATTGCAGTTCTGACAATAAAGTTGACTTTGACTTTGACTTGACTTTGACTTATCTAGGGGAAAACTGTCTTCTGTGGTTTTTGTTAATGGGAAATCTTCTGTGGTTTTTGTTAATGGGAAATGTTACTGGAGACACGTCTGTGTTGTGCGCTGTTTGTACAGACAGTTTTGGAGGGGCGGAACACAACCTCTAGCTTTTAAGCTAGCGCGTCTGTATGGCGCACCGCTAGCTTAGCGCTACGTCAGTGCTGGTAGTTTGTAGTTTTCAATGGAGGGTGAGCAGTTTGGTAGGAAGGGTGCTCGGATCTGTTGACAGGGTGAGGTGCCCTGCTTGTATAATGGTAGAGGAAACACTGGAACAAAAATCTGTCATAATAAATTGTACAACAACTTCTAAGAGTGTTTTTGCTTGAAATGACCAAACAGGAAGTGGCTCAAGCAGAATTATTTGCGACGTAGCTTTAAAGATGAAACACCAGATGTCAATACAAGCAGAAATGTAAAGAAATACACATCGAGAGATAAAGGATCAGCACCATTTCAAGTGACCCCTTGAGCACTTTGACGTAAAGGGGTTGAGATACCCCCATAAAATTAAGAAATATCCATGAAGTTCATGTCATCTACTGTCCTAGATTCTTCTTATCGTTTCATCTTTGCTTTGTTCAATCTTTAATATGTTGGCTCTTGGTAACTTTTTAATTTAGAGTAGTTGTTTCCATTTAAAAACCCAGCACCCCATCAAATTTCAGCTCTTTATCTGTCAAATCCACACAGCTGAAGCTACCCTGTATTTGTTTTGGTTATTGCTAATTTGCTGTGGTGGCCATCCTGAACGGGGTTGACTTCAAAAGGCAATCAATGGTAGATGCTTGATCAATGATTACAAAGGGTTTCGTTAAAACCCAACCACTAGCTCACGAGACATTTTGCTAACAGACAGCCTTTGACACCAACAATAAATGGCAAAGTAAAAAAAAAATTGGTGTCTTCAGTTAGCACTCTAAGCTCGAGTTAGGTTTGACTCTTTGCTAACACCAAATCAAACGAAGTATTTATCTGTAAAACTGATTTGTAAATATTTTTTCTGTTTAATAAGCTTCATTAGCTGTGTTAGCCATCTTGAATCAGTTGATTCTAAAAGTTAAACAGTGGTAGATGTAAATTCAGTGTTTCAATAAAAGTTGTCCAACTTTGTTGTGGTTAGCTACATGCTAGTTAGCATACAGCAATAGCTGCTTCAGTTAGAGACAAATAAATCCATCTTGTTGTAACCGTTCTGGTAAAATCCTTGCAGTGGTGTATAAGGTGTACCATTTTGTAGAACCACACATTATTAGCATTTCACCCTTCCAAGAAATTAGGACACCCTTAACCCTCGATATGAACAATCAAAATCGAGAAACAGCGATGAGCGGTCGCAGCAGTGGGCGAAAAGGGTCCAAACTGAATTAATCCCATCTTGTAGTGAGCTCAGCTACAAAAATCATCTCCTCCATTTGCCCTTTTCCTCCTGTGAACAAACACCAACATGGCTCAGACATTTAATACCTCTTTATTTTCTACTTTCTCCTCATCCTCCATCCCCTTCATTCAGCTGATTCAACATCTGTCAGGATTCCCTCCCACGTATCCACGCTTCCTTTAAGTGTTTGTATTTTTTAATAAAGACAAATATAATTCAACACAGACATATTTTTACATTATACTTGTGGAAAATGTCACACACATAAATGTAGCAGCAAACTGAGGAGACAAGGAGCAACAATAGATGAGAAGTGTTGCATCTGTCTTGTCTTGTGTTGTGTTGTGTGTGTGTTGTGTCGCTCCTGTTTTGGCTTTCATTACAATCTGATACCTCCACCCATCTGCTCACAAAGGAGAGTGGGGACAGAAGAAGGGAGGAGAACTGGAAGAGTTGGCTGTCACTCATCATACACGCTCCTCCTCTTCCTCTTTATCGGCTCTCTTTCTTTGTCTCTTCCTCTTCCCTCCTCCTCCTCCTCCTCCTCCTTTCATCTTTAGATACAGGCAGAAAAGAGCTCAGCTTCCTCTGAAAACCCAGCAGGTGTGTGGTGTGTCTAATTGTACATGAGTGTGTGTTTGAGTGTGAAAATTTGTGCTTTAAAGTCGAGGCTTTGTGTGTGTGTGTGTGAGAGAGAGTGAGTAAACTGGAGATATCTTGTTTCCTCAGGGGAGTTGAGGCCCATTTCCACTGCCTTCTGTAGCCAACCAACCCAGCAGCGCATCGATAATCTATCAGTTGAAACACACACACATCCTTACACGCACCCACAAATAAGCTTGTTCCTCTTACCTGCCACTAGTGAACAGACACCAAGTGTGGACGGGGGCGTAAGTGGGTGGGCCAATGCTTGACCTTAAAAATCAAGCAGAGCGCCAACATTAGAAGTGACATAAAATTTACTGTTGTGATTAACTTGAACAAATCACAGGGAACGGCTGTTTATAAGCACAGCCTCACACAGGAAGTTCAAAGAATATCTAAAGAACACTGTCCATTATTCATCCAACCTTTACATGTTAGTCTCAATGAGCCTCGAGGACTCATTTACAAGCTGTTCCCAGCTCTGGTCCTTGAGGAACGCCATCCTACATGCTGTAGTCGTTTCCCTGCTCCAACACACTTGACTCAGAGATTTTATTACTTCCTGAAGTTTCTGCCAAAGCTGGTTAAGCAGCCGTTCATTCAAATCAGGTGTCAAAGCAGGGAAACAACTAACATGCAGGGTGGTGTTCCTCAAGGACCAGGGTTGGGACCCACTGCATTTGACAGATACTTTATCAATCCCAGGGGAGAAATTTGAGGCATCTGGCAGCATTTACCGGTACCAATTACAACAACAACAACGACGACAACGACACCACCACCACCACCACCACCACCACCACCACCACAACAACAACAA
>JBBPBX010026010.1:14811-25660 GCA_038048925.1 Garcialebias charrua
TAAAACAATAAAAATACTGTATATACTGAGATATTTGTAAGAAATACAGGTAGTCCCCGATTTACGAGCGCTCTGATCTGCGAGGTTCCAGACTTACGAGCTGCACATTTTTGGAAAAAACGAAAAAAATACTGAGTTTTCATGTGTTTTTTCACTTCAGTTAGCAAGTTAAGCATATAAACACACGTTTCCGATCATTTTTATGCACTCAAAAGTAGTTTTTAGATGAAAATAGAGTGTTTTTAGGTGCGCTAGCGAAAACCGTTCCAATTTACGAGCGGATTTCCGGATTTACGAGCGAAATGGCGGCCGTTCCAAATTACGAGATTTCCGGTTTACGAGCGCCTCGTTGTAACGGATCTCGCTCGTAAATCGGGGACTACCTGTATATATATATATATATATATACATATATATATATATATATATATATATATATATATACATATATATATATACATATATATACATAATATATATATATATAATATATATATACATAATATATATATATATATATATATTAGTGCTGGACGATAATTCAATAACGATAAATATCGCGATATACTTTTATTCAATAACGATGATATGAAGTTTAAGCATATTTTCGATATTTCGATAGGATTTTACAACGTTTTTCTGTTTCTGTTCGGGTTGGAGCGGCTGCTTCAACAACCCGCCCGGACAGAAAAAGCTGTGACACAAAACGTGCGTGGTGACGTCGTTGTTACGCAGCGCTCACTCCAGCAGCAGGCGTTAGCGGTAGCAGGCTAAAAGCTAAGCTAGTCTCCAAAGCGCGTTAAGTTTTCGCTTCAAAACGAGTCAAACGAGTGCTCATGACCGTCAGAATGTGACTGAACAAAGTTTCACAAGCGAAGAGAAAGCAGACGACATCACTGATGAGAGGAAAGACTAATTCGTCGGTGTGGACGTAGTTCGGTTTTGTTAAACTGCAGGTCTCATCTGCAGCGAGTCTTACTCGGTTTCTTTATTTTGCAAAACGTGACGGAGTCGTTCTAACTAGCGGTGGGAACATCTAACTTGTTTAATCTGAAGAGTTTCCACTCGATATAATATGAGAGTCAGAAGATGAAGAACAATAAAGTTTGAGCCAACGTTTCCCTGAAACTACGACGTAAACAAACAGCCCCAGCAGCGCTGCATGTTTTTTAAATTCAAAATAAATTCATCAGAAGAAGAAAAAAAACACTGAATGAAAATGTGCAGAAAGACGAAAATAGTGTTTTAATATCTGCCCCTTGTTTAAAAAATACAAAATAACTACAAACAACAACCTTCCTTCACCTGCACCACACCTTCCCAACAACTTTGATTTAATCATATTTTAAAACATATAAATAGTTTTAGAAATGTTTATGGTGATATCAAGTCAACACAATCCTGTTTCCTGATTTACAACTCAGCTCCTTCAAACTAGTCCTAAATGGAGGTTTTACAAACATTTACATTCCCTTCAGGGTTTAATAACTTTAAACAAATTTTAATTGAATATTTGGGGGGTAATTTTTTTTCAGTTTTATACATGACTTGTAAAATACTATGTTCAACCAAATCATAAAATTTTAATAATTTAAACTGATGAAATATTTGTTGGGTGACCATAGCACTTCCTACTAATAATTCTTGTAG
Organism: Garcialebias charrua; assembly: GCA_038048925.1. NCBI lineage: Eukaryota > Metazoa > Chordata > Actinopteri > Cyprinodontiformes > Rivulidae > Garcialebias > Garcialebias charrua. The sequence goes on from JBBPBX010026010.1 coordinate 16,462, forward strand.
CTCTTTAAAAACAAAACAAAAAAAACAGGGTTTGTAATAGTTTTACATGCTTTTCCCCAAACTTCAATACAACAGATTAAATATGGAACAATCATTACATTATTCAATATATTCAAAACTTTGTCATTCAAAAACTATTTTACTTTATACAGTAATGCAATTGATTTTGTTATTTTTATTCTTAAGTAATTTCCATGAGATTTCTATGTCAGCTTCTTATAAATAACAACACCCAAAAGTTTTATTTAATTAACTATGAATTTCAATGCTGTAAATTTTAAAGATGTTTAAAGTTAAAACTATTAATATTGACACAGTTGAGAATTTTATGGCAAGAAAGTTCATGCTCAATAATCCACGTACCAAATCCAATAATTTTCAGTCGGGTCATCTGGACAGTTTCTTTTTATAGAAATTGGATGGAGGATGGAGGGTGAAACGTTTCTATAAAAAAGAAAGTGTCCAGATGACCCGACTGAGAATTATTGGGTTGAGAAGTTTATGTTTATTTGATGGTGATTTCCATCTTTTTGGAGGCTAAATACAAATACAAGGAGAACATTAATTTATTTGTATAGTTTATAGTTTTTTTTAGGCTTTTATATTGTTTATATCGATATCGAATTATATCGATATCGACCGAAATTAAGAACTATATCGTGATAAAAATTTTGGCCATATCGTCCAGCCCTACATACACATACATAAGTGTCTGGGGTGCCACAGAATTACAAGACTATTTTTACTGTATGGGGTGGGGTTGAACAGTCTGATGGCCTGAGGGACAAAGGATTTCCTGAATCTGTCCGATACACTAAGAAATTGTTTTTCCAAAGCCGTATTTAAGAATTTGCTGCTAAAGACCAAATCCCACCACTTCAGATAAAACAAAAATAAAAAATAAGCATCTCAGTTCAGCCACCAAGAAGAAATTCCAACAAAAACATCTCATGATTCCCACAAGGAAATTTGGTTTTAAAAGCTAATGGGAAACAAAATTTACATTAAAACTGAGTTCACACTAAACGATTTCCAGCTTTGCAGACAAAATCTTTGGTTGTTAGCTTGAATGGGTGGTCTGCAGTCGTTCAGTGAGACAGCCTCACAAACAGCTGATTTAACTTTCTGACGATCTATGACAAATATCAAGCAGCGCAAAAACTTTCCCATCCAGTCCCAAACCAGCGTCTACAATCGACTTGCAAAATAAATGACAATAGCAACAATGGAGACTGCACAAACACAGGGACACACACACACACACATCTTCCTTTTCCTCATGCTGTCCCTCTTTATAAAGTGTGAATCTAATAATAAAACTGTTTTAACACTGTTCCATTCATTGTTCGACTTACATCGCCATTGTCTGCTTTGGGAGAATTTGTGGCACAATTCTGCCATAACAAGAAGTCACGGTTAAATCCTACATCTTACAGCGCAACATGAGGTACTATCAAGGTTTTAGCACTCAGTAGCCGTGTTTCCATCAAGGTTTCTAGATGCACATTTTGAAGTATCGCAGCAGAAAAGCTTAATGGAAACAGCAAAATCCGAATTTACTTCCTCAAATTCGCCAAAAAGTTTATACGCTCGCTTGAGGTGGTTTTTGGGATCTTCGAAAATGAGCAGATGCGCAAAACGACAGATGGAAACAGATTTGCCGACTCAGTTCTGCCGTAGCGAACATTCACGTCACGTGACGTTCAGCTGTTTCCGCTCCGGACAACATGTAACATCGCTAAAACTAGTTGGCATGACAGAATAAATACAACTTGCCCGATAGCAACACGTACCTGAAATATTCTCTCCATTTTGACGAGATGTGTGGCCGGGTTCTGTTTTCAACCGCTACTTCCGGTTTACTGTAGACATGCGTAACGCTGACGTCTGACGTAATGACGCTGACGTCTGACGTAATGACGCTGTGCGTGGCCCGGTAGATGCGATTCAAGCCAGTTGATGGAAACACTTCTGCTTCGCATTAATTTGTATTTAGATATTTGCGAGATTTCAAAAATTAGCTAAAAATTTGAAATGAAAATGGATGGAAACACAGCTAGTGACATGTACTGGTGGTTTACAACACTCAGATATCACATAGGTGTGTGCTTCAAGAGAATACCGGTAAAGTGATCTTTACTACAAATATGTAAAAAACAACAACAAAAGAAATGTATTGCCGTGTTTACGCTTCTCGTGCATGTACACAAAAGGCTGCTGATGAGCCCAATCTAAAGTTTTTCCAAGTAAAGATTAAAGAAAAACCCTCATTATGTTGATGTACCTGTTTAGACCCAAAATATGAAGCTTCTGAGAAATTGTGACGTAGCGGCCTCTTCCACACCCTTCATTTTCTGCACTAGAAAGTAAAATTATGGAACCGTTTTAAGCAGGTTTTTCTACATTTGTTTTGCTTCATTTTGATCCTATCACCATTAAATGGTGTGTGCTGAAAATGCTAAACATATATGCTGGTGAGAAGAAAGTTAATTCTCAATAGTCCAGGTATCAAATCCGCTCATTCTCAATCAGTTCATCTGGACAGTTTAGTAGAAACGTTTCACCCTCACTCCAGAGGGCTTCGTCAGTCAGAGTAGTCCCAAGCACACTGAAGTTACCCCACCAAGTAAACAACTTAAGTGGACCAACCAGTTTGCTGTAGCCAAGATGGTTTCTGGAGGCTGTCCTGTCCCTCGTCGACTCCTCCCAGGCAGGCAGACATGTCCAAAGTGGTTCAAGACAAGAAAGTTCATTCTCAATAGTCCAGGTCAAATAAAGAAACTGTCCAGATGAACTGATTGAGAATGAGCGGATTTGATACCTGGACTATTGAGAATGAACTTTCTTGTCTTGAACCACTTTGGACATGTCTGCCTGCCTGGGAGGAGTCGACGAGGGACAGGACAGCCCCCAGAAACCATCTTGGCTACAGCAAACTGGTTGGTCCACTTAAGTTGTTTACTTGGTGGGGTAACTTCAGTGTGCTTGGGACTACTCTGACTGACGAAGCCCTCTGGAGTGAGGGTGAAACGTTTCTACTAAAAAGAAACTGTCCAGATGAACTGATTGAGAATGAGCGGATTTGATACCTGGACTATTGAGAATGAACTTTCTTGTCTTGAACCACTTTGGACATGTCTGCCTGCCTGGGAGGAGTCGACGAGGGACAGGACAGCCCCCAGAAACCATCTTGGCTACAGCAAACTGGTTGGTCCACTTAAGTTGTTTACTTGGTGGGGTAACTTCAGTGTGCTTGGGACTACTCTGACTGACGAAGCCCTCTGGAGGTGAAACGTTTCTACTAAAAAGAAACTGTCCATATGAACTGATTGAGAATGAGCGGATATATGCTGGTGAAGATTCTCAATCGTCCAGGACATGATAAAATCAAAAAAGGCGTTCAATACAAGATCAACTGGACTTTATTTGTTGCAGAAAACGTTTAGACTCCTATCCAGGAGGCTTTTTCAATTCAATAGATTTCTTCCTCCAGGCCACGCTAAAGGTTAGCCAAACTAGACACCTGCCCCTCACCTCTGGAACACCCTACCGCCAGACCTTCGAAACACCACCTCCCTTTCTCTGTTCAAGACTGTCCTGAAAACCCATCTCTTAATTAAATTACAATTTTATTATTATTATTAATAATAATCCTCGAAGGAAAATTACATTTTCTAGTACAGCCATCCATTATGAGAATTCCTACAAAAATAAGTTTTGCGTTTGTGTTAAAACGAGGACTGTTTTGAAGTTAACTGTTATAATTTTTTCAAGAATTAAACATAAATAAGTTAGCTCACATGTTATCTGTACGAGCAGTACAACAGAGAGAAACTGGCTGCTGTTTGATCAAGCTGATCAAAACAGATCTTGATACAGATCTTGATTATCGTAATATTATGACTTAATCGTTTTAATTTGACTTTTATTCTAATAGAATCTTGACATTATTCTCGTAATTATCAATATATGTGTATATATTGTTGTTTAATACCGTGTGCAGACTAAAGTAAATACCATCTAAGTAACTGTATCAATGAAATCTGAGGAGCGGGAAACCATAACCATAGTATTTTCGTTGACTAGTTTACGGTTCCAAAACAATGTTATAATTGTGAAAATCGTCCAGACTATAGCTTAAAGCTCCACTGACATCATCTTTTAACTTTCCATAAAATGGCACAACATATATATATATTAAGATTGACCTCTGATCGTTTTTGCTAAAACAATGTTAAATTAATTAGAATTCCTCTCAAAAACAGTTTAAAATTAGCGCCATTTTTTTAACACGATAAATAGGGATTTCCCCGTCGCAGGATGATGACGTCATAACAAGACTCGTCTCTACTGCGCACCTTGAAAACAATGGAGGAGATACAAACTCGATCCGTCCAATTTAGCCATTTAAAAGTTAATATATTAGCGGATTGTCTTCAGAGAAGCCAAAGTTATTTCCAGTAAACAGCAGGTTATAATGTTTTTCAGCTCCTGCTGGTTTTTGGAGACCTTCACTTCATGAGGTGAGCTGCTGTGTGGAGTTACATGAGCTGCATGTGGACGAGGCAGAAGGAATTCTACAACATGTACATCGTCTCCACAGCACTGAAATGGTAATATATTAGTTAATGTTTCTAATAATTATTCAACATTATTAGTTATTAGTTTGTGTACAAAACAATTTGCACAGGCTCCTGCAGCTGTTGATTATTTTGCTTCAATTTGTCAGCTTTGTTATTTAATCCAGTCAACATGTTTACAATATTTCATATTTATTTTTCTATTTAATTTGGACATCACTTGGTGTTATAGTGGTGTATCATTAAAATGATGGAAATACTGTACATGACATTAGTTTGACCCATTGTCTTAATATACAGTATACTGCATATAATATATACTGTGTGTGTCTGTGTGTTTTATCATCAATTCACAGAAATATCTTCACCTGAAGAGTGGACACAGGTGGCGGTTCTGTGAAGAAGCTGGAAGCACCTGTTGTGAGGCTGAGGAGTTCTGGCGTGGGTCACGGCCAAACAGTGACTCTGAGTTTACTGGCCTGTTGTTTTGTGTACTTGAATAAAGCGTTGGCTGAAGCAGAACGTCTGGTGCTTGAGTGACCGCGACAACGTTACACCAGAAATACTACAGAAATACTACAACTTGCCAGAGCATTGACATGAAAATGAATCAATGAAAATATAAATTTAATATTTTTTCTGACAGTTCAAATGAACATATTGTTTGAAAAAAAAGGATAACAATGAACCAAGTGTTTATGTAGTTATGTGTAAATAAAGTTACAGTAGTACACTATATTATCTGTTAGTGTTGAGTTATTCTTTGTGAGAATATTTGTGTATCTGTTTTAATTTCATTCGTTCATCTACAACTCACAGAAAGTACTTTAGTAAAAACAAAATTGGTGAATGTTAAAAAAACATTTTATTAAAGTAAAACCATCCCATATTATCAAATATATGAAAACCTATGGGGAAACATTAATATGAACAGATTATCAAAAAAAATTGAGTTTAAAAAATATCAGCAAGTGGTGTTTGACTTCATCAGCTCCTAAAAAATGACACTTTACAGCTGTAAATCTGCAAAATCAGAACTTCTTCAGACTCCAACACCCTCCTCGTCCACCCTCCTTGATGTCCAGGTGTTGTAGGTCTGGATGCAGAGGACATCTGTCTAGTTTCTCTTCAAGGTTTGTTCTCCACCACCTGGGTCCACTCTTCAGGTGAAGATATTTCTGTGAATTGATGATAAAACACACAGACACACACAGTATATATTATATGCAGTATACTGTATATTAAGACAATGGGTCAAACTAATGTCATGTACAGTATTTCCATCATTTTAATGATACACCACTATAACACCAAGTGATGTCCAAATTAAATAGAAAAATAAATATGAAATATTGTAAACATGTTGACTGGATTAAATAACAAAGCTGACAAATTGAAGCAAAATAATCAACAGCTGCAGGAGCCTGTGCAAATTGTTTTGTACACAAACTAATAACTAATAATGTTGAATAATTATTAGAAACATTAACTAATATATTACCATTTCAGTGCTGTGGAGACGATGTACATGTTGTAGAATTCCTTCTGCCTCGTCCACATGCAGCTCATGTAACTCCACACAGCAGCTCACCTCATGAAGTGAAGGTCTCCAAAAACCAGCAGGAGCTGAAAAACATTATAACCTGCTGTTTACTGGAAATAACTTTGGCTTCTCTGAAGACAATCCGCTAATATATTAACTTTTAAATGGCTAAATTGGACGGATCGAGTTTGTATCTCCTCCATTGTTTTCAAGGTGCGCAGTAGAGACGAGTCTTGTTATGACGTCATCATCCTGCGACGGGGAAATCCCTATTTATCGTGTTAAAAAAATGGCGCTAATTTTAAACTGTTTTTGAGAGGAATTCTAATTAATTTAACATTGTTTTAGCAAAAACGATCAGAGGTCAATCTTAATATATATATATGTTGTGCCATTTTATGGAAAGTTAAAAGATGATGTCAGTGGAGCTTTAAATACAATCTAGAGAAAGTGTTATGCCTTACCTGTGAAAAGTAATTCCTTCTGATTTTGATTTGACATCTAAACGGTTACAGCAATCCCAAGCCGCACAACTACGAGGCATTTTGTTTTCTCCCGTCTCTACCATACCACCTCCAATATGGAGGCGACGTGGTTATGCCGTTCAGCTTCCGATGGGGTATCTAGTGTTCTATATCTATGGCTACGACTATGTCACCCTCCTCAGGTTGTTGAATGAATCAGTCAGTCTCGAAAGTTTCACAGATTCAGAGTCTCAAGCAAATTTGACCTTTTTTGAGAACTACAGTGATCCCTCATTATATTGCAGTTCACTTTTTGCAGCTTCATTGTATCGCATGTTTTTAAACCCAGTTTTTATATTGTGTGTACTATGCTGTGCACTATTGTCAATCATCTCATCATCAGCATCGTGATCGCCAAAGTCTTTAAGAGCATTTGAAATGTTTACAAGAGAGAGGGAAGGGTTTTTAAAGCCTTAAATATACAAAGTATATAAATATAAAATGAATACAACGCCGCTACTTTGCGGATCTTCACCTATCGTGGGGGTCTCGGGTAATAGGTGAGGGATCACTGTATTTCAACCCCTTTCAATTCAATTCAGTTTATTTCTATAGCACCAAGTCACAACATAAGTCACCTCGGGGCACTGAACAAATACATTTATATACATAAAAAGTTAATTACTGTAGTAACGTTATTTATCTAAGGAAGCCAGCAGATTGCGTTGAGTTACATCACCCAACGACCCGAAAAGGAAGAAGCAAGCCAGCTAGAAGCTAGCTAGCTAGTCAGCTAGAAGCTGGCTAGCCGGACAGACGGCCAACCGAATGGATGACTGGCTGGAGTTAGCTCACCAAACTTTAATAAGAAGTCAGAAGATCACGAATGGTCAGAGTCTGTTAATTAGTAGGAAAGCCTACAAATTGTGTGTCTTGTTGCAATCCTACTAAATGGAAGAAAAAAAAAACAGAAAACTGAAAAACTAATAAATTACAATTAAATATAATTTTTTGTTGTAAGAACATTTAAAGGAAGATACTGTAAAACCAGCTGAACAATTGACCAAACAGTAAAGCGAACAGTACGTAAGTGATGTACCGGTAAACATACAATCCCACTCGTGCACTCAAGAACAAAAAGACAGAAAAGCTGAAAAGCTGCAGTGACATGAAAAAGATAAGAGGATCTGATGAAATCCTTCCTTGGTATGTGAAAACAGAGACATTAAGACAAACAGGACTGGATGTACTGACCAGCCACACAGAGCGGCAGTGATTACATTCGCCAGACAAACACCCACGGTGAGAATATTCTCAGACATCCATGCACAGAGAAAAAAAAAGCTGGCAAAACAGTGATTGACAAACACACAACGAAAAAACACACAAACAAGATACCAGCATGATGTAAGGATGCGCAATATCAGACATCACATAATTAAAGCTAAAGCCTGTTTATCAACTGGTTAAGTAGGACAGCAGCTAAACCCTGAAGACGCAGCTTGCTTACAAAAACACAGCCGTAAACAGAAAGTGTGAAGGCGATTTAAACACTGCACAGCAGCCAGTCTCGACTGTACTTACTCTAAACATGCACAGAACTTTTTATACAGAGGGAGACCAAGTTAACCACTATTATTCCTCAAGAAGACACAAATTAAAGGTTTACTGTGGGATTCATTCAGTCAGTTTAATTTAGGGCTACTTCCATTAAAAACCAGCAGCTTTTCACCCCAGATACGTTGTTAAAAACAGCCGAAATTGTAGCTTTCCTTGAAGGAATGCGTATCGTTCATTTAATACCAGAGTTTAAGACTAAGATCACCTCATGCTGAGAAGGGACCACATTGTTAGCTCAAACTTTGTAAATTTTTTGCACAATTTCATCCAATGCTCTGGAGTTTTAATCCAGAGTTTTTAATCCCCAGTTTTTAACCAAGTTGTTAATACAGAATTTTTAAATCCTGAGTTTTGATCCATAATTTTGATCCAGAGTTTGTAACCCAGAGTTGATTAACCCAGAGTTTTTAACACGGTTTTTAATACAGAATTTTTAATCCCGAGTTTTGATCCAGTTTTTAACCCAGTTTTAATACAGAATTTTTATTCTTGAGTTTCAATCCAGACTTTGCATCCCAGAGTTTGTAACCTAGAGTTTGTAACCCGAGTTATTAACTGGGAGTTATCAACTGGGAGTTATTAACCTGGAGTTTGTAACCCAGAGTTTTTAACCCATAGTTTTTAATCTGAGTTTTTGACACAGAGTTTTAACTCTAAGTTTTTAACCCAGAGTTATTAACCCAGAGTTATAGGCCCTGAATTTTTAACCCAGAGTTTTTAATCTGGTTATTAACCCAGAGTTATTAATCCAGAGTTTTTAACCCAGAGATATTCACCCAGAATTTTTAACCCAGATGTTTTAACCTAATTATTAACCCAGAGTTATAAATCCAGTTTTTAACCCAGAGTTTGTAACCCGGAGTTATTAACCGGAGTTATTAACATGGTGCAACCCAGAGTTTTTAATCTAGCTTCAATCTTCGCTCAGATTTCTATTTAATCCAGATTTCTATTTAATCCAGAAAAATTTAGTTATATCTTTCAGCCGAAAG
>JBBPBX010026010.1:26975-38424 GCA_038048925.1 Garcialebias charrua
ATATATAAAATATATATATATATATATATATATTTTTTACTTTTTTTTTTTATAAATGAATACATGTACAGTACTGGACAGTCACCAAGCACTTAGCCTATCCTAACACAGTTTTTAAAGATGAAGGAATAAGTTGAATTGTCTCCCTTTCACATAAAGGGAGCAAGCTCCCTATGGAGCCTGCAGGGAGGAGGGAGACAATTCAACTGACTCCTTCATCTTTAAAAACTGTGTTAGGATAGGCTAAGTGCTTGGTGACTGTACAGTACTGTACATTTATCTATTTATAAATAAAAAACAATAAAAAATAAAAATACTGTATATACTGTATATTTTTAATAAATAGATAAATGTACAGTACTGTACAGTCACCAAGCACTTAGCCTATCCTAACACAGTTTTTAAAGATGAAGGAGTCAGTTGAATTGTCTCCCTCCTCCCTGCAGGCTCCATAGGGAGCTTGCTCCCTTTATGTGAAAGGGAGACAATTCAACTTATTCCTTCATCTTTAAAAACTGTGTTAGGATAGGCTAAGTGCTTGGTGACTGTCCAGTACTGTACATGTATTCATTTATAAAAAAAATAAAAAAAAAAATTTTTTTTTTTTTTTACTATGTGATCCTACTTACGAATTTTTGACATACGAGCGCCCCCTAGGGATGGAACTCGCTCGTAAGTCGAGGACTACCTGTATGGCTCTGAGGGGTAGGGAGCAGAATGCTTTTCCCTGCTGAAAATATTTTTAAGTCCGGAGCAGAACAGAAACTTACACATATCACCTTTAAAGACATACAAAACCTGGATGACCCAACATTTCTGCTTTTGAATGCAGACAAGACAGATATTTTGGTTTGTGGAGCTGAGCATCTTAGGAATACAATTTTCAGTCTTTGGCCGTCCTTCAGTGCTGGGCAGCGCTAATCCAAAAATTAGTTCCGCTATTTCTAAAGCGCTTATTAATTTATTTAGGTCCGCAATTTCAAAAGCGCTTATGTATTAGCAAAGCTAGCGGAAGCTAATGCTAACGCGCTAACGTGCAAATGGCGAACTACTTTTTTAAATCCAGCAGATTTGACCATTTCGTGAAACGGTTAAGCTCAGAAAAACCTTGTGCTATAAAGTCAGCTAAGAAATATATTTTTTCTCAGCAAAGAAATAATTGTTTTTACCGTGTTTTGTTGTAAAGTCCTACGCTTCTGTGGCCGTCGCCATTTTGAACAGGGCAAATGGCGAACTACTTTTTTAAATCCAGCAGATTTGACCATTTCGTGAAACGGTTAAGCTCAGAAAAACCTTGTGCTATAAAGTCAGCTAAGAAATATATTTTTTCTCAGCAAAGAAATAATTGTTTTTACCGTGTTTTGTTGTAAAGTCCTTTGCTTCTGTGGCCGTCGCCATTTTGAACAGGGCAAATGAGGCGCTGACGCGTCGCGTAGGCCGCTGAGAAACATCCATAAGTTCACCCTCCATGTTAAAAACTCTTCGTCTGACTCTTCGAAAACAAGCAATAAGGCTGCAGAGTAACACACTGGCTGCTAACTGCTATAGAGAGAGCGCTCTCTCTAGCCAAGAGACTGAGGGGGATGCTTTTTTGTCACGGACCACATCCGGCGCTGACAGGATATGGTCTGTGAGCAGTCGTCCGGTTGATTTAAGAGCCCGTAAATAAGTTTTTTTTCGTTTTTACTGATAGTTAGTTATTAGCGGTACTGCATTTTAAATAAAAATAGCGCAAATCCGCTTATGAATTATAAAAGTTAGTCAATCCGCTATAGCGCTAACAAATTGTTTAGGTCCGCTATAAGCAGATTAGCGCTTTAGCGCTCCCTAGCGGTCTAGCGCCCACCTTTGCCGTCCTTAGATGGCATTAATCTGGCGTCCAGCTCTAATGTTAAAATCTTGGTGTTATTTTTGATCAGGACATGCGTTAACCCCCACATTGAAAATGTTACTAGAATTGCCTTCTTCCACCTGCGTAATATCGTTAAAATTAGAAACATCTTATCTAAAAATAATGCAGAAAAACTGGTTCATGAATTTGTCACGTCTAGGCTGGATTATTGCAATGGTTTATTATCTGGGTGTCCAAAAACTTCTTTAAAAAGTATTCAGTTAATCCAAAATGCTGCCGCCAGAGTCTTAACTGGAGTTAGTGGGAGAGATCATATCTCTCCTGTTTTAGTTTCTCTCCACTGGCTCCCTGTCAAGTCCAGAAAATAATTCAAAATCTTGCTTCTAACCTACAAAACCCTCAACAAGCTAGCTCCATTTTATATTCGAGATCTTATTATTCAATATTTTCACTTTGCCCTAAGACTGCAGGCTTACTTGCGGTTCATAGTTTCCAAAAGCAGAATAGGAGGAAGAACTTTCAGTTCTGCTAAAGGTTTCTTCCTCCTGAGGGAGTTTTTCCTTTCCACTGTCACCTTCATGTTTGCTCAAGATGAGAGTTCTGTGATGAAGTTAAACTCAAAGCAGTCTGCTCCTCAGATAAATAATGTTAAATTATTTTTATATGTATGGCACAACTAGTAGAGCTGCTGCCTCTCAGCGAGCAGGTCCCTGGTTCAAATCCCGGTCCAGGGGCCTTTCTGGGTGGAGTTTGCATGTTCTCTCCGTGCATGCGTGGGTTTCCTCCGGGTACTCCGGCTTCCTCCCACAGACCAACAACATGCATGTTAGGCTGATTGGTGACTCTAAATTGTCCCTAGGTGTGAGTGAAAGAGTGAATGCTTGTTTGTCTCTATGTGGCCCTGTGATGGACTTGTGACCTGTCCAGGGTGTACCCCGCCTCTCGCACAGTGATTGCTGGACATGGACACCGGTGACCCCCGTGACACAAAAATGGAAGAAGCGGGTAAAGATAATGGATGAATGAATGTTTCTCTTCAGCGCCCCAAGATGACGTCTGTTGTAACTTGGCGCTATATAAATAAACTGAATTGAATATACCCATTTTTTATTTACGGTATTTAGCTTGCTTCTTTGAACTGTTTAGCTGCTCAGTTGAAAACAGTCATGCTGCTATGAAAATTTTAAATTTCAAAGCCAAAAGCCAAAAGCCAAGCAGTTATTTCAGGTACAGTGTTCAAAATTACAGTAACTTTTCCTTTATTTTTCCCATTTTTTTTATTGTTTGTTTTTGGCATAGTCCCTGGGTTCCAGCTGTTTGGCATTCCTCCAGAGATTATCCCGTGGATTAAACTAGGAGGATTGAGAAAGGAGACGGAAAGAGTGACAGTCAACCCCCCCGGACATGTTTATTACTTGTCAAGGAGTTCACTAGATCCCTCTAATGTAACGCATACACCTCCATTCATTTCTCCGCACTTTATTCCTTTTTCCCTGCTCCCGCATGGAACAGAGGGGTGTAGGTAGACAGTCGCAGACAGCCGGACTAACTCACAACAGCTCCTGTGATCTACGTGACAACATGGCCCGAGGGCCAACAAACTGGCGCATGAGCAGGTATGTAGTTACAGCAGAAAAATGAGAGAAGAGGAAAAGAAAACAGTGATTCGGGGACAGAGCCTTGAGGCGCTCCAACATGGTGACACAGCAGTGGCAGTTTCCCTCCAGGCCTCTCAGCTGCTGAGAGTAAAAAGCCTGCAGCAGTCAGGAGCTGCTTCGCTCCTGTTTACTGCCTTTGTTTGACTGAGAACAATCACTAGACCCCTGGCTCTCTCCTCTGAGTGGAGACTATGGGATAGAAGTTTGTGATGGTGGAAGTTTAGCTTCTATTTCTAGATAGCATGTCACTTAGGCCCTGTTTACACGGATACTGTGGGGGGAAACGGATGTTTTGGGTATGTTAATTAGATGAAAAGTTTTATGTTTACACGGGCGAATTCAAGTGTTTACACGATCTGCTCGAATCTCCCCCTCTCTCATGACCCCCCCTCCTCCCCTCATGAATTCACTGTAGTTACCATGCCGGGCCATTAGATGGCGCTGTGAATTTTTGAAACTTCACCTATTGCGCATGCGTGCTGCGTCAGTCTGTTTTCCTCTCTGGCTAAAAGTTCAGCTAACTACAAGTTGTTATCAACAAGTTAACATTCATTCAACCTTTATTTATACAGGCTAGCCTCGTTGTTAAACAACAAGTTAAAGCTGGAATTTGGAGAAGAATCGACAGATTTGACACCAAGCGGGACCCGCTTCATCTAACAAGCTGCACACCAGTTGCTGAGCAGAACCAGAACCGAGTGACGATGTCGGACTTTAGTCCGTGAGAATCAGCTGATTTCCAGCAGCGCTACAAGGTAAACAATGTTCTTAATAATGTTTCCTTGTGTTTACTTCGATCACAGAACAACCAACTGAGGTTTTATTTTTATTTTTTTCCTGCGAGGTCGAAGCTGTTCCACGAAGCGGACCGGTTCGGATGTGGGTCCAGTGTCCACCATGAAAACAACAAGAGTCCAGTTCATAACAGTTCGGTTAACGTGTTTTTAAAAGTGTTCAATTTAATTCTCAGTGTTTGTGATGTACAGTTTGTGGTGTTGAATAAATAAATAAATTAAAAATCAACCTGGTGTCTTCATTTCAACATGCAGCATGTTAGGCATGACGTAACGAGTCCAGATAGCTTCATTTAGGTAAGATAAATTTATATATCTCCCACGCCAACATAAATACCGTTTATTATTGTTAAACTGTTATTAAATAGCACATTTAATATGTGCAGCGTGACACGTGAAATATCCGCCTGCCTCGTTCAATAAGCAGCGACATAAGAACTGGATCCAGCTGTGTCTCTTCCAACACGGATAAAGGTAATTCAGGTGTAGATTAATTAAATATGACACTCAAAATATATTCCATCAGTTGTAGTTCAGAAAGTGGTGCTGTCCAGTCCACCGCCATTGTTAGAAATGCCGGCTGTCCGCGCGTGCATGCGGCGCGCATGTGTTCAAACAAAAGCTCCGCGGGAGATGTTTACATTATCAACGGGGGGTCAGCGAAAAACCTCCACTCTGGAGGCTGGGTTCAAAAACCATCGGAGTCAAAGCCCCCCTCTTTGTGGACTCGTGTCAACGATAAGCAAAGACGCAGAGAGAAAGAAGCGGTTCCACTCAAAATACGCGCCGTGTAAACGGGGCCTTAAACTTGTGGTGTGTTGCTGCACTCTGGTCATGGAATGACACACTAAGCACACATGGACTTACTGTGAAAATCCACACATCCTGGAGCGTTCACAGCACTGCTGCACAGAAACAAACGTGCACGTTAAAAACCCTAACCCTAAAACATCGAATTTTATCTCAAACAACTCCCAACAGCTAACAGTTTGTAAATGTCCATCTAGTAATTACTTTATGTAAGTTTGATTAAAAATCTGTCCTGTGGTTTAGTAGTTCATACCTCCAGAGCAGGAGGCCGGGCTGCGACAGAGTGAGTCCGACCAGAGGCGTCTTCGGTCGAACACATGAGGTGGGAACGGTCGGTGGACCCTAGCGGACAAAAGTGGTACTGCACCCTTAGTGGCCGAAAGTGGTACTGCACCATTTTTGCCAAAATGAAAACCGGTCATATCTGAGCCAAAATTTGTCTAAAAATATGGGAAAAATCCCTAAACATGTCGCACCTCTCTAAAAGTCGCAGGGCATGCAAATTAGGCAAAAAGGTACAACTTATAGACCGGAAAATACAGTACTAACAAATGTAAAAAATAATAATAATTTGAAAGCATACCGGTAGTTTCCTCAAATGATTGGGATGGTCTGCTTACACAACACATGCACACATATGTGATCGCCATCTTGGATTATGACGTGGCAACTCAGTTTTCAAAAGGATGCTTTCTTACATCTACATTTAGTCACACAACAAAATAGAAGTCAGTACCTCACTTATATGCTGTATGTATTCGTCATTGTGTGTTCCCATCCATCCATCCATCTTCTTCCGCTTATCCGGGGTCGGGTCGCGGGGGTAGCAGCCTAAGTAGGGAGGCCCAGACTTCCCTCTCCCCAGCCACTTGGAGCAGCTCCTCCGGGGGAATCCCAAGGCGTTCCCAGGCCAGCCGAGAAACATAGTCCCTCCAGCGCGTCCTGGGTCTTCCTCTGGGTCTCCTCCCGGTGGGACATGCCCGGAACACCTCACCAGGGAGGCGTCCAGGAGGCATCCTAACCAGATGCCCGAGCCACCTCAACTGGCTCCTCTCGATGTGGAGAAGCAGCGGCTCTACTCCGAGTCCCTCCCGGATGACTGAGCTTCTCACCCTATCTCTAAGGGAGAGTCCAGACACCCTGCGGAGAAAACTCATTTCAGCCGCTTGTATCCGAGATCTTGTTCTTTCGGTCATAACCCAAAGCTCATGACCATAGATGAGGGTGGGAACGTAGATCGATCGGTAAATTGAGAGCTTTGCCTTTCGACTCAGCTCTCTCTTCACCACGACAGACCGGTACTGCGGACGCTGCACCTATCCGCCTATCGTCATTGTGTCATTGTGTGTTCCCATACAATGATGAAATTAGTTCTCTATTTCTCTAGTTCTCAAAGTAGCACTTTGAGATTTTCATTAATGAAAAGTGCGTTATAAATTGAATTCATTATTAATATTATTATTATTCTCTGCATTTAACCCATCACACCTGAGACAGACACAGGTGGCGCAGCAGGCAGCTATGTAAGCGTCCGGGGAGCAGTTAGGGATTAAGTGTCTTGCTCAAGGATACCACAACAGGTGGGCATGGCAGATAGTTGAACCCTGTGACTTTCTGGTTCCAAGTTGGCTGCCCTGTAACACGGTGCTGCAGCACATTAAGCTACAATTTGAGTCATGAGTCACAAAAACAAGCCCACTATTATTAGACAAGCTAGATGCAAATCACAAAAAACTATACGCGGGGGGTGTTTTCTCCAACACAGCACGGATTCTATAAAACGACGGCAAAGCAAGAGTGTGAAATTCAGATCTGAAAGCCGCTACTGCAGCTTTTCTTTGATGTGCACAGCACTGACTTAAAAAAAAAAAAAAAACGACAAACCGTAAAGTGCGTGTCAGACAGGGACACAGACAAGGTACAAAGGAATTTATGGCTTATTTAAACCACTGCAACCTCAACCCCTAGAGACCACAACAAAGTTGTCCACTTTCAATGAAATACATGTGGCGACTTTTCAAACGAGAAACGCACGTATATGAACGCCATGTGGGAGTTCCTAAAGGACACAACAACAAAATGTAGAGATGTTCAAATAATTAATGGAAGTGAAACATCTCATTTCCAAGTAATCTGTTCAGAAAATATATGGACAAAGCATAGCTAACATAATTCTCATCTCTGTTGGGATGTTAAGTGATTTTGACACAGGAAAAGATGAATAGCTGTAACTTAAACCGCTGTGATTTATGCTTTCTAATAAGCCCTCAGCGCTCTTGGGTCATGACAGCCATTAATATGAGTTGTGCTGATTTTAATGAGAGCGGTGGATGAGTCTATAACCCACAGCTTGTGTTGCTGATGAAGCAGTCAAAACCAAACAGACCAACAACAGGTGGTGAGGACTTTTCCAAATGTTTCAGTAAATATTGCAGCAGCTCCACTGCTTAATTTGAGCGGGATCCTGCCAACTCTCTTATTTTGACAGGGTGCATTCCGGTAATTGTTTGCTTGGATCCGGTAACTCTCAGGCTCACTAATAATAAAGTTATGAACAAATATGACTGCGTTGAATGAGCAAAACTTATATTGTATATGTAAACTGAAAATAATTACATAAACACTCATTTTAAACACAACAGCATCTTATGGCTTCACATAAGATCTGCCTCTTCAAGTGAAGCGTTTCCGCTTTACCCTTAAAAAATCTCCACCCCTACAAGAGTGTGGTGGGGGCAAATGACGAACGAGTTAACAAGTCGTATGCGGGCAGGAGCCCACAGGCAACAGCAATGAACAGACGGAGGAAACGCAGGAGGGTTCACATGTGGAGTCAGATAGTGAATTCAGCGGAGAAGAGTCTACTCAGAACCGTCAAGGAGGGGGTGGGGTGTAGCTTGACAGAAGCAGAGTATTTACAAATGTAGGTAAACATAAATGTTTTAACAACCCGATAAAATACACCAAAATGCAGGAAATTGCATTTACTTTATTCAAAATTTTCTGACCCTCCCCCCCTCTCCCCACTGGCCCGTCTGCTATTTGCGTTCTGACATCGATCAGTTTACAAATTAAGCCCTGAAGTGGTTCAGTGTGAAACACATTTCACTCTGTGGACTAAATTGTGCAAATTAGCGACTGAAATGAAAATATTTGCGTGCTAGTTCTTTTAAACTTTAGAGAAAGTTGCAGCTTAGTTAGTATTTTCTGCGTTAGGAAATTGCCATATTTTTCACCCTATAAGTCACAGGTTTTGCATAATTTGCATGCCCTGTGACTTATACGCCGAAGCGACGTATTTAGGGATTTTTTTTCCCCACACAGTATTTATAAATCAATTTTTGGCTGAGATATGACTGTTTCATTCATTCTGAATGAAAATATTGAACACTGACATTTTCAGCCTAGACGGCACTTGACGAGTATGGTATGCCGTTGTATCATGTAATAGGTGAAATTGTCTATTAATGACACAATAGGCTTGCCATAGCCTGCCGTCGTCGTCTGCCTGGAGCAATTGTCAAATCAGCTTCATTTCACTGCGCCGCCCCAGCGAAATGCAGCTAATTTGACCAGTGAAGTGCAATTATTAGGAAAAAAGTTAGACAGACACAACTTTGCTAACAAGACTTTAACAAGATTAACACTTAAAAACAATGATTTGTTTGCTCAAAATTATAGCAAAGTTGTGTCTGTCTAACTTTTTTCCTAATAATTGCACTTCACTGGTCAAATTAGCTGCATTTCGCTGGGGCGGCGCAGTGAAATGAAGCTGATTTGACAATTGCTCCAGGCAGACGACGACGGCAGGCTATGGCAAGCCTATTGTGTCATTAATAGACAATTTCACCTATTACATGATACAACGGCATACCATACTCGTCAAGTGCCGTCTAGGCTGAAAATGTCAGTGTTCAATATTTTCATTCAGAATGAATGAAACAGTCATATCTCAGCCAAAAATTGATTTATAAATACTGTGTGGGGAAAAAAAATCCCTAAATACGTCGCTTCGGCGTATAAGTCACAGGGCATGCAAATTATGCAAAACCTGTGACTTATAGGGTGAAAAATATGGCAATTTCCTAACGCAGAAAATACTAACTAAGCTGCAACTTTCTCTAAAGTTTAAAAGAACTAGCACGCAAATATTTTCATTTCAGTCGCTAATTTGCACAATTTAGTCCACAGAGTGAAATGTGTTTCACACTGAACCACTTCAGGGCTTAATTTGTAAACTGATCGATGTCAGAACGCAAATAGCAGACGGGCCAGTGGGGAGAGGGGGGGAGGGTCAGAAAATTTTGAATAAAGTAAATGCAATTTCCTGCATTTTGGTGTATTTTATCGGGTTGTTAAAACATTTATGTTTACCTACATTTGTAAATACTCTGCTTCTGTCAAGCTACACCCCACCCCCTCCTTGACGGTTCTGAGTAGACTCTTCTCCGCTGAATTCACTATCTGACTCCACATGTGAACCCTCCTGCGTTTCCTCCGTCTGTTCATTGCTGTTGCCTGTGGGCTCCTGCCCGCATACGACTTGTTAACTCGTTCGTCATTTGCCCCCACCACACTCTTGTAGGGGTGGAGATTTTTTAAGGGTAAAGCGGAAACGCTTCACTTGAAGAGGCAGATCTTATGTGAAGCCATAAGATGCTGTTGTGTTTAAAATGAGTGTTTATGTAATTATTTTCAGTTTACATATACAATATAAGTTTTGCTCATTCAACGCAGTCATATTTGTTCATAACTTTATTATTAGTGAGCCTGAGAGTTACCGGATCCAAGCAAACAATTACCGGAATGCACCCTGTCAAAATAAGAGAGTTGGCAGGATCCCGCTCAAATTAAGCAGTGGAGCTGCTGCAATATTTACTGAAACATTTGGAAAAGTCCTCACCACCTGTTGTTGGTCTGTTTGGTTTTGACTGCTTCATCAGCAACACAAGCTGTGGGTTATAGACTCATCCACCGCTCTCATTAAAATCAGCACAACTCATATTAATGGCTGTCATGACCCAAGAGCGCTGAGGGCTTATTAGAAAGCATAAATCACAGCGGTTTAAGTTACAGCTATTCATCTTTTCCTGTGTCAAAATCACTTAACATCCCAACAGAGATGAGAATTATGTTAGCTATGCTTTGTCCATATATTTTCTGAACAGATTACTTGGAAATGAGATGTTTCACTTCCATTAATTATTTGAACATCTCTACATTTTGTTGTTGTGTCCTTTAGGAACTCCCACATGGCGTTCATATACGTGCGTTTCTCGTTTGAAAAGTCGCCACATGTATTTCATTGAAAGTGGACAACTTTGTTGTGGTCTCTAGGGGTTGAGGTTGCAGTGGTTTAAATAAGCCATAAATTCCTTTGTACCTTGTCTGTGTCCCTGTCTGACACGCACTTTACGGTTTGTCGTTTTTTTTTTTTTTTTAAGTCAGTGCTGTGCACATCAAAGAAAAGCTGCAGTAGCGGCTTTCAGATCTGAATTTCACACTCTTGCTTTGCCGTCGTTTTATAGAATCCGTGCTGTGTTGGAGAAAACACCCCCCGCGTATAGTTTTTTGTGATTTGCATCTAGCTTGTCTAATAATAGTGGGCTTGTTTTTGTGACTCATGACTCAAATTGTAGCTTAATGTGCTGCAGCACCGTGTTACAGGGCAGCCAACTTGGAACCAGAAAGTCACAGGGTTCAACTATCTGCCATGCCCACCTGTTGTGGTATCCTTGAGCAAGACACTTAATCCCTAACTGCTCCCCGGACGCTTACATAGCTGCCTGCTGCGCCACCTGTGTCTGTCTCAGGTGTGATGGGTTAAATGCAGAGAATAATAATAATATTAATAATGAATTCAATTTATAACGCACTTTTCATTAATGAAAATCTCAAAGTGCTACTTTGAGAACTAGAGAAATAGAGAACTAATTTCATCATTGTATGGGAACACACAATGACACAATGACGATAGGCGGATAGGTGCAGCGTCCGCAGTACCGGTCTGTCGTGGTGAAGAGAGAGCTGAGTCGAAAGGCAAAGCTCTCAATTTACCAATCGATCTACATTCCCACCCTCATCTATGGTCATGAGCTTTGGGTTATGACCGAAAGAACAAGATCTCGGATACAAGCGGCTGAAATGAGTTTTCTCCGCAGGGTGTCTGGACTCTCCCTTAGAGATAGGGTGAGAAGCTCAGTCATCCGGGAGGGACTCGGAGTAGAGCCGCTGCTTCTCCACATCGAGAGGAGCCAGTTGAGGTGGCTCGGGCATCTGGTTAGGATGCCTCCTGGACGCCTCCCTGGTGAGGTGTTCCGGGCACGTCCCACGGG
>JBBPBX010026011.1:12623-38423 GCA_038048925.1 Garcialebias charrua
TTGGACATGCTGAAAATTTGCCTCAATGTTTTGCATTAAAATTATTGTGTTTTTTTTTCCATAGGAGACAAGATATCTTCAAGATGAAATTACAGAAATCCAGAAGAACAGACTTGGTATGCCGTTTTATTTAATTTTGATGTTGAGTTTATTTATTCATTCATTTTATAATAAAATACAAAAACAAAATCAGTTCTTGTTCAATAAACAGCAGACATCAGCTAATTCAGTTTAAAATCACATATCGATTACGCTATTCAAATGTCAGATTACACAAGATATACCCCTCTGTTTCCCCAATATGTGACAGGTGTAACATATCTGAGGGCACACTGTCTCATGCCTTTTGGTCCTGTCCGTCTTTAACCGGTTTATGGTCAAAAATGTTTGATTGGTACTCTCAGGCATATAGTGTTTTTTTGCAACCTGAACCAGGATTTATAATCTTCGGATGCCCCCGGGTGCCGGGGACCATACCCGCTGTTATGCGACAACCACTGGAACTGGGACTCATTGTTGCTAAGAGACTAATCTAATAAACTGGAAGTCTTCAGTTCCTCCTTCCTTCCATCTGTGGATTATGGACATGATGTCCGTGATACAGATGGAGAGACTTCGGATTGGCTCTACAGACACCTTTTTGCGCTATTGGAATCCCTTCCTGGAACATTTTTTGATGACCAGATTAAGCTGACTAAACTCTTCCACGGTCTCTCCCACCAGCTGCCCTTAAATGTGTCTACGTATATGTTCATGTATATGTGCAGTGTGTGTGTTCACCATGTGCTGATTGTAATGTTTCATACTGTGGCCTGTGCATCTGGGTTTAGTTTGTTTGTCTGTTTAAATGTATGTTCTAAACTTTGAAAACTCAAAATGAAATCTAAAAAAAAAATAAAATACAAAAACAATTAACATATACTGTTGTATACAATAAGAAGAAGAAAATAAAATAAAATGAAAGAAGAAAAAAATCTTATTTGTGGTTAAGCTTGTAGTATAGTTTATTTTGCTCTTTATAACCCAACAACACTCAGTTTGCTTGTTTTTGCTTTGAAAGTAGTTTTTTCGTTCAATGCCAGATTTTTTAAAATTAGACTAATGAGCTGGTCTTTTGTGTGTGTAGAGATGAAACGGCTTACCCACGAGAAGATGAAAGAGATGGAAGAACTAGAGTCTAATAAAGAGCACGCAGATTCAGAAAAATACAAAGCTGTGTTGGAAAAAGGCCAAGAGAATCTGGAAAAATATAAAAAGATGGCCGTCATGACACAAAACGTTCTCAGGGTAAGAAAAAAACCTACAGAGTATCACAGAAAACAAAATGTATTTTAGACTTACAGTAGTTTCTTTATTACATTTGTATTTATTGTTTATTAATGTTTGTTTTTCTTCTCAGGGCATCCTGCTGGCCTGTAAAGTCAACTGGCTGGATGATCCTAAACTTCGAGACATTGCCATGACGCTAGAGGAATTTCCTATCTCAGACTAGAGACTAAAACTTTATTATTATTTTTTTAATCTAAAGAATTCTGTCTTGTATCGTCTAATAAAAACCTTTTATCTCATAAGCTGATGATTTGTTTTAAAAGGGAAATTTGCTCTAGCTTCCACTAAAGAGTGTGACTTGTAAAAAAGCGACACGGACAGAAATAAACCATTTCTGGTTTATGTCGGTGAAAAAATTTTGAACGCTAGGTGGCGGTATGGTATACACCACTCATAGACTCTACTGTATACACCACTTAGCTTTCTGAGGAAAAGATCACTGCGTGCTGTTCAACCTCCGAACCAGCAGGTGGCGGTAGTTCACCAATTTGCTAACCGGTAATGGAAAGGAAGAGTACACGTGTTATCAAATCTAATCGGGCATTTTTTGGGAATTTGACACAAATTTGGGATTTTGGTAATTAGTTTTAAACAAACTTGTGGAAAAATGCCGAAAGTGAAGGCGGAGAAGAGGAGCAGGCAGCACCAAGACGTTAAAAGCCAAGGTTTGTTTCTCCCGATGAGCTAGCGTTAGCATGTTAGCAAACGAAATAAAAAAAAACTGACTTAACTAAGCTTTAAATGTCACCTGTCGCTTATAGGAGAGGGGATGTGTGTTTTTATAATAAGTCTGAAAACGAGTGAACAGCTGTCATGTTTGATGTATTTGTATTTAGTTAAAATACTAGAAGTGTAAAAGGTATGTGCACTGAAGCTAGTTCTGTACCCAACTTAACAAACTTCCACACCAGAGAGAAACTTCTCTTTTTTACTCAAAGGCTTCAAACATCTGTTAAAGTTCATGGGAAAAAACCCAATTCAGACATGTGTTTTAGTTTTCTACGTCGCCTTACAGCCTAGCTGTTTTGTTGTTACATTTTTTTAAATACCATTTAATTTCCACTTATTCTCAATTTGTATCCTTTATGATTGTCTTTGTTGTCCACTGTTGTCATCACTCTGTCTTGTAAATGAGTCCACGAGGCTCAATGAGATTAACCTGTATTAATAAAGGTTGAATGAATGAATAATAGTTTAATTTGCATGGAGTTTTAGTGCCTGATTTTCCCAGCATCAGCTCAGTTTGCTGTTTTTGTAGGGATCATGTTCAACACTGGCGTTGGTCAACACATCCTGAAGAATCCTCTGGTCGTCAATGCAATCATTGAGAAGGTGGGATGAGATATCTTCTGGATCATTATAGACATATTGCCATGAGTATTTGTAGCGAAACACGGTCTAGTTTTAGCACTGTAAAGAAGAAGCACACATTTTCAGCCGATTGGGACCAGTGTTAATTTTGTCGACTAATTATTTTCGTCGACTAAATGTTTTCATTGATTTGTCGACTAAAATTAGACTAAAACAAAAAAATTCTGATGACTAAGTAATGACTAAAACTAAATGATGTTTTAGTCACATGACTAAGACTAAAACTAAATTAAAAATAGCTGTCAAAATTAACACTGGATTCAAGTACTGCTTGTAGTTTTACTGTTAAAAGCAAGGTTAGACAAATAATGTTTGAAAAAAGTTTTATTTGTTGTTGTATGTATTGCATATTAATATTAATATTATGGTTAAAACATTGTTTTGTTTTAGTAACTACAGAGAATTGATGAAAAGTTTTTACTATGTATAACTTAGTCGACTTAATTGACTGTAGATTTAGTCGACTAAATGTTTTCATTGATTTGTCAACTAAAATTAGACTAAAACAAAAAAAATTCTGATGACTAAGTAATGACTAAAACTAAATGATGTTTTAGTCACATGACTAAGACTAAAACTAAATTAAAAATAGCTGTCAAAATTAACACTGATTGGGACTACAGTAATCACATCCAGTAAGTGGAAAATACACTTTATTAAACAAACTTTTCAAAGAAATTGAAGTAGCTGTGGAGCGTTTTATTAATTTTCTATGAAGTTAGTTGTGTTGCATTTGCATTTTGAACATGAGGTCAGAGATGTCTAAAACAAGTAAGGTTTCGTTGAGCTGCAAAAACAAACAGTGAGCTGAGCTTTTTGAACATTTACTTTAAATTTGATGGAGTACGACGTGTCTATGCAGAATTTTACAACTAAAAATCAAACAAACATTGTGCCTTGATGGAAGCGTTTGCCCTTCGTGTTGTTTGGGTTATGAAGCAGCCACATCAGTGTGGACTTTAAGAGAGAGGCCCTGTTTATACTGACATAAACGATAAAATGCTCACATTAGACCCTCCAGATCCTCTCCAACTAGATGACATGGAAAAAAACGGGGCACAAATACGCTGCTGCATTGTTGCATTTAACATAACTAATATAAATAAGGCACATTTACACATACAGTACTTGACATTAAGAGCCTCTAATGCGATGGTTTTACCCTTTTTGTCTGCTGGCTCTACATTTTTAGCAAAACCAGCAAGACTCGCTGTGACATTACAGCCAGTGACACTTAGTCCATAAAATAGTACTGTACTTTAATCAAAATATTAGTTAAAAGGTAGAAAAACATACATTTAAACAGGGGATGAATAGAATAAATTAATGTGCTATAATAAACTACACTCACATTTCCAGCAGAAGGGGTGAAAACTATATAATAGAAATGTACCTGAACTTAGACAAACACTTCTCAAAGACGGTGGGTTTTACAGTCAGATAATTGGACAATTTCAATTAAGAAATACTCAAGATTCTGGTGCAGCCTGCTTACAGCTATACACACATTGACTTGTTTTGTGTTCCCCTTTTTCTCAGGCTGCACTGAGGCCGACGGATGTGGTTCTGGAAGTTGGACCTGGTACTGGTAACATGACGGTTAAACTGCTAGAAAAAGCAAAGAAGGTAACGTCAGATAAACTACCTGTAGTTTCGCTTCAGTCACTCAAGACAGATATTACAATGCATATAGTTGCTGTACTGCATTAAAAGCTGTTTTATTGTAAGCAACAAGAAAAGTTATGTTTGAATATTAGAAGTACAGTAGTCCCTGGTTTATTGCAGGGGATCGTACCCTGAAGCCCCGCAATAAGTGAAAAACCGCGAAGTAGGGATACAGTAGTCCAAGTGCAAATACGTTAAACTTTATAGTAAGGCTTTAGAAACTCTTCCCACACTCTTGGAATGTTCTAAATGCTTAAACCTATGTCATTTTAATAACATATGTTACTAAATTTTACTTACTAGCTCTGCAGAACACCAACAGCTCTGGTTCCGGTCCAACTCTGTTTTATTCCGACTCGGTTCGTTTCTCTGCAGACCTATCCTGCAGCAATGAAGCCCACAAATCAGTCCTTTAAACTCTTTAACCTACCGGTACTAATTTTAACAGCATACTGTACATATATGTACAGGAGTTACAAAATTTTACTTACCAGGATCTGCAGAACAGGAGCAGCTCTGTTCCGGTCCGACCCGATAGATGAAAAAAGTCCCGGTACAGCATGACTGAATCCCACTGCTCTATCCAGCTTGATGTGCACGTGCTGCTGCCCAGGATTTAATCTACCACCTCTGGCCCGGTCCGGACCAGCACTGCACGACCAGAACCTGACTGAACCCTGCAGCCATCTGTCGTCTGCAGCTCCCAGGATTCGGGTCACACTGACTGATTCTGGATCAGCTGCAGCCCAGCTACTCAGCACTGAAGATACAACTTGAAGGATGAGTTCAGCTTCAGGATTATTTGTGACTTTCCTGCCAGTCCTGTGAGCAACAGAACTTACAGAAGTTCTGAGTTTGTTGCAAAACTTTCCCTCCATTTGCAGCAAGCAGTGGTGGAAGAGCATTGTTGACTTCTGGTCCAGCATGGTACAAACTAAGTGATGGCTTCTGGGTAACATAGTTCTTTAGACTGGCAAAACTGAAGGCTTAATGAAAGACATCTACAAAATAGCTGTGCTTTTTTATATATACATTTATTATGTACATGCACAGTATTGAAAAAATGCAATAGGTATGATAAACGAACCACTAAGTAGCGAGGGACTACTGTACATTTGTGTTCCTGTCTAGTTTTAGTTTATTCAGTTTTTGATCATTGAATTAAAACGGTTACTTTTGTTTTTGCAGGTTGTGGCGTGTGAGTTGGACTGCAGACTTGTGGCTGAACTTCAGAAAAGAGTACAATGCACGTGCGTGAGGCCATCAACACGTGTTGTTAAATATTCTGTTAATCTAACAGGAATACATGAACACAAACGTACAGATTTAATTTGTTGTGGACTTTGTTGCTCTCAACAGGCCTTTGCAGACCAAACTTCAGATATTAATTGGCGATGTATTAAAAACAGATATGCCTTTCTTTGACATCTGCGTAGCTAATCTGCCTTACCAGGTGAACACTTTATCTACATATTGCATATAGTTGATTTGACAGAATCTGTTATTTTTCATTTAAAGTATTTTTCTTAAATCTTGCAGATTTCATCACCGTTTGTCTTCAAGCTCCTGCTGCACCGACCTTTCTTCAGGTTAGAACTGACTGAAGCCTAATGGTGAATCCAGACCGAACGCGTTTTCAACGGCAGGAGCGTCCGGTTTACATGCAAAGTCAATGGGGGACGCGCCTCCAGGCGTCTCTTGGCGTCGGGCGTCACGTCACGTGCGTGTTGAGCGTGCTGGAAAGCGTTTTTCGTGCACGTGAACCCGCGTCAGCCTCCAAAGCACGCCTTGACCATGCTGAAGATTTCGCCGTTCAAACTCGTGAACGCACGCGTCAACCAATCAGGGAGAGTCGGGTGGAGGAGAAAGGGGGAGTCCGCTATGTGACGCGGAAACGAGGGGACGGGGGTATTGCGCCACTATGTGACGTATTGTTTGTGGGACACAGAAAAAACCCGCGAAGTACTATGGAAGACACCACTGGGTCCAGTGCGTCCACTTGCGTGCGTGTCGAGCTTTTTTGCCATTGAAAAGGCGTTCGGTCTGGATGTAGCATCACTGAGGATAGGCTGTTTGCACCATGTTAAATGCCTCTTTGTGTTTTATCCAGATGTGCTGTGCTGATGTTCCAGAGGGAGTTTGCCATGCGACTGGTTGCCAAACCTGGAGACAAGCTGTTCTGCAGGCTGTCCATCAACACACAGCTGCTGGCTCGTGTCGACCACCTCATGAAGGTCAGCATGTTCTCAGAGATGTTTGTCTGCTTGTAGAAAAGATACCGTACCATTTTATTCATAGAGCACTTAAAAGAGCGACAAGGCCAACCAAAGTGCTGTACAAACAGAAAAACAGGCCACACATACAGCGACATACAAAATGAAGTTAAAGCAGATGGACAACGTGTTCAGGATCTGCTTTTTGACACTGAGCTTCCCTCTGTTTCAGGTGGGGAAGAATAATTTCCGCCCTCCTCCTAAAGTTGAGTCAAGTGTCGTCAGGATAGAACCAAAGAACCCTCCTCCTCCGGTTAACTTTCAGGTTCGTTTCGACTTCTTGTGGTGAATCTTTCTGAGGAGAGCATCTTACTGTTGTTTTCTTTTTCACAGGAGTGGGACGGTCTGGTCAGAATCGCCTTTGTACGGAAAAACAAAACCCTCGGTGCAGCTTTTAAGTGAGCATCTGCCGGCTTCAAACCCGCAACCCATACTGTTCTGTTAAAGCAGAAGACCTCACGGTGACTCTTAATTTCCAGGTCTGCAGCAGTGGAGCAGCTGCTGGAGAAGAACTACAGGATTCACTGCTCCGTCCACAACGTGGTGAGGAAATGACCGAATCAAAACAAGTCCTGTGAAACGCTGCTTTTTTAATTCACTGCTCATCTTGAATCAAAAACTTTTCCCTCCGTCTCTACAGATCGTTCCAGACGACTTCTGCATCGGCAAGAAAATCGAGAGTATTCTGCAGGAGGCCGGCTTCAGTGAGAAGAGAGCCCGGTCCATGGACATAGACGACTTCATGATGTAATTTAAAAATCGTGATTGAAGTTTTAAAAACTTCATTGTGACATCATTTAACATGTTAAAATGTGTTCTTCATCCTCAGACTGCTGCATGCATTCAACACTGCAGGGATCCACTTTTCCTGAGTGACACATGGAGATGACAAAAGTTTGAACTCCCGTCTCAATAAGATGTTGAGAAACAAGTGAAGCTATGGTGCACTTGGAGGAACTCAAGTTTCAAACAGAAATTTAGGATGAAAATTAGAACAGCTCATATTGAGTCTTTTCTTTTTCCAGTAAACATGCATACAGAACTTTTTGCAGGTGTAAGGTGAGCACGTTAAATGTTATGCATGATTACTGTAATCTGCAGCAGTGTTTAAAAACACATTTTATCTTTTAAAGTGCAGAATCTGTTTCTTGAAATAAATTCTGCTTCCATAATCTTTTTTCATGCTTCAAAATGTTTTGCTTCATATTGACCGCTAAATTATGGAAAAACATGTTTCCAATGCAAAAAATAATTTATTCAAATCTTAGCATGCAGCTGACAATACATTAATAATGCAGTCCAGTTCAAGTTTCATTGTCAGGTCAATAAAATATTTTGAATGTTTGACAGCTTTTACAGACTATTTATTTATTTATTTTTACTTTTGTATGTCAAACTTTGCTGAACTGGTGACTGGACAGTAATGATGGAAATGCGAAGTTAGAATCTGATAGAATTTGCAGATTTGCATGTTAAAAACCTACTGGTCCAAATGTAAAAAGACAAGTTTGTACTCAGATGTTGGGTTATGCAAGTGAACAGGATGAATTGTAGATTGCTTGAATCACCATCCCCAAGAGCAAAGAAATATAAGCTGCAGCTTTGGGTGTGAAACTTTTCAGCCGTTTAGTTGAATATGCGTCTTAACCTTAATGAGTACTGTAAATGGAAAAGTGGTGTCAGTGCCCATAGTAAAAGTAAGTACTGGTACAGTAATAAAGATTAAATTAAAGCAGCATTGAGGCCCTTGCAGCAAAACGTCACTCTGGCCTTATAGCGACCACGGGAGCTCCAGCTAGTCCACCCAGTCGCCATCGTGAACGCTCTCGTGCCTATCCCGCACGCGTCAACCAGGGTGCGCCTATGACAAACCTTCAAAATCACCTTTCGCCCAGATTAGTACGAGTCCAGCTGCAAGCCTTACAAGTTTGGCCGAAATCTGACTTTCCAGACAGGAGTTATTGTGACTTGTGACGAATGTTTGACGAGCACTTGCTTTATGCGTTTCAACAAGTTGTGTGGTAATCAGTTAGTGAATATAGTTTCAGTCGTATATCTTACACAAGGAAAAGCTGGAAGAGTCACCCAATAATCAACACAGTTTCATCTCTGAGTGGGTGGAGCTTAAGAGATGTCATGAATCAACAATACCAATGTATCTAGAAGTGCTCACTGATCAAGCCCCACAAAAAAATCTTGCAGCTCAAATGATGTATCACTGATAAATGTTAGAATAATTTAGATGGTGCACTGGAGTCAAATAAGATACTGATGTGTCTAGAAGTGCTCACTGATTACGCACAATAAATCTGGCGCTTATCAGATGTATCAATGAGATAGAACTGTTAGAATAATCTAGGGGGCGCACTTGAGTTAAAAGTTAATCAACATCAATGTGTCCAGAAGTGCTCACTGAATATGCACAATAAATGTGCATATTGGATGATATAGGGGCGCATTGGAGTCATATGTTAAACTACAATACCAATGTGTCTAGAAGTGTTCACTGATGACGCACAATAAATCTGGTGTAGATCAGATGATGTATCACTGAGATATAACTGTATGAATAATGTAAAATATTCTAGGGGGCGCTGTGGAGGCTATTGGACACTTCATAGATTCTGTTCAAGGGGTGGATAATGATCCATCATACTGATTTTGGTGCACCTTGGTTCAAATCTGTGGAATTTAGAGCCACACATATGGCGACGGCGTTACGTCTTACTTCGCCACGTCGCAATGCCCACATGCTCCACCCAAAATCATCAGTGTTGGAAAGCTTGTTACACCAACATGCCTTGGGTCACTGGACAAACTGTCATGCTGATTAGGTAACAGGGGTCAGATAGGGACCGTTCAACGTAAAACTTTACACTTCCTGTTGTCAGGGGGCGTGGCTTAAGTGATGTCATGATTTGACGATTCAGTCTTGCAGGGGACTGGATGTGGATCAATCACTGAAGGGTTGATGTCTCAGAGTTTTCTTCTAGGTGCGATTAGCATTTCGTTTCAGCATGCTCCAAAATGAACCGTTTAGATAACTTATCATCCCCCATGAACAAAATGGCAACGCTTGAAACCGTTGAGCGAAATCCCTAGGAGTTTGTTCAAATGCGGAGGCTGTAAACCGCCAAAAAGGTGTGACATTTGGGACAGTGTTCCAAAATGGCCACCTTCCTGTTTATCCTACAACGTTGGTGCCATAGGGTTTTCTGTGCATCTTGGGGAATTGGACACGTGTACCAAATGTCATGCTTCTACATCAAACTAAGGCCAATGCGGAGGGTATTTTGAAAATTTCCAGATGGCACTCTTGAACCGTTTCTGTTGCAATTTTTGCGACGCCCTTAAAATACGTAAATTTTCAACAGTCCTGATGCGTCCTCTAAATTTGGTGAGTTTTGGTATATGTTAAGGACCCCAAAAGGCCAATTCATTTGGCGGAAAAATTTCAGCTCGGACCTGAAACACTACAATTACAATAGGCCTTTGCAGCGCTTCGCTGCTCGGGCCTAATGATGCTATACTTACTTTACCATAGGCCTTGAATGTGGTGTTAAAATACAGATTTTGTGCAAATATAAATGAACATACATGATACAAGTTTTTTGTTTTTTTAACCATTCCTTTTTTTGGGTCACATTTGGTCAAACTAGATGAAACGGACAAACCTTGATATGCTGTATAGATCACAGTTGGAGTGCTTATTTGATTTTAGTCTGATGAAAACAGCTTTCTTTATTTGTTTGAGCAAAATGTCACATGTCAGTCAAAAAAAAAAAAAAAAGTTTTATTACTTCATCCAGCATCACATCTGGTGCAAACACATATAGAAACATAACCAGTTGTATTTTAACAGTTTTCACTATACATTTATTAACAGTTCGTTCTAGTTCCTGTATTATAACAAAGTTAAATAGGTGGAAGATGAAGTTCTTGTCAGCTGCCACATAAAATGACATGGCACAGACTGAAGCAAAACTACAAGAGCTCTCAGAACGCAAGGAAGGAAAAAGAACAACAACGTAATCAAAGATTTCTTCCAAAATGGTAAAAAGTCAGAGGGAGAAAAGGATTACCGGTACTTAAAGTGAAATGTGACGCCAGGATGCCAACTGAGGACTGGTAAGCGGTGTATGTAAGCTATCACAGAGTGCACATGCAGACACGTCAGCCACAAACCAGAACGCTGGTTTAGTGTAGTAAACTTTGAAACATTAAGATCTCATTTTAATGCAGACCAAAAGAATTTTGCCAAGTATAAAGAAGTACAAAATAAGAAATAATTTAAAAAGACTGAAGAAAACTAAATCTCAATGAGATAAAGAAAAAAACAATAAAAAAGGAAAAACTATTTCCCGTCCCCCAAAAATCATTCCAGATCAGAGTTTGGAGCCAGTTCTGTTAGGAGTCGTTACAACTAAAGCAATTTATTGAGCCTGTTGGTGCGTCACAGTCCTTTTAATTGTGTTTTCATAGCTGCCAGTGGCAGCTGAGGTTGTGCCAAACATCTAGTGGTAAAGTTTGCCTTCAGTCTTTAAAGCGCACGTGGCCTCTTGGGATTGATCTGCTTACTGGCTTGCTCCTCCTCCTGAAGTGAAGAGCGGAATGACTTCACTTTGTCTGTTTCAGGGGACAGAGACAATGCTGGTTATTATACGAGACATTTTAAAGTTTACCAGTCAGCAGCAGCTCAGCCTTGATCAAAATGTTTGTCTCTGCAGCTGTGGTACCTCGGAGCTCAGTGAGGATTTCTATTTTCTGGTCTAGGATCTGCTCAAGCTGTGTGGCATAAGACTCCACGTCATAGTCCACCTCCTCCGTCATCTCCAGCAGCACCTTTTCATCTTCCAGCCACCGGATGGATTCCTGTCCAGAGAAGACACACAGCTGGGGTTAATGTAGCTGTATCATGTGGAGATAAAACTATGAGCTGATAAACACTCCTGTCATGTATGCAACCATCAAACAGGTTTTAAACTCACTCGTTATGAGACAACATGGAAAGATTCAGTGTGTGTGTCGAGGTTTTATTGTCACTTCAACTACGTACAAGTACATACTGAAACGAAACTGTTCCCCAGGATCACAGTGCAACAAACAAAAAAAAAAACAGTGCAGATACACAACAGAAGAATAAACACAAACATACCTGTTATAAATGCACAAAGACATCTAACCTAATCTAAACATTCTAATCTTAACAAGTAGAGACAAGACTACAGTACAGACACATGTTGATTAGTACATGTGTAGGTGGTACATGAGGTAGAATATGTTCTGATATGTGGTTAGCAGCACAAAGTTTTTTTTTTTTTTTTTTTATAGCAGCCGAGATAAAAAAAATGGTGTAAGGTACAAAAATGCAAAAACTTGAGCAGGTACGAGTAGAGAAGTCACAAACAGTACAACACATTGTGTTTGTGTGAACAAGCATTTTCTTTGTTAGACTGACCTGGAAAACAGCTCTGTGGTCCTCCAGGACCTGCTCCTCCATCTCAACTAGCTGAGAAACTACTTCATGGAAGGTGAAGAGCTGGGGAGACACCTCCTCTTCCTTTAAAACATTTATAGAATTAGTAAAAAACAGAAATGAAGAAAAACCCAACATGGTTCTTTGTCAATAACAACAAATCTGTTTTCTGTAAAATTGGAACAGGGATTCCACAAGGAACCATTTTAGGTCCGGTCCTTTTTAGTATGTATGTCAACAGTCTACCTGAAGTTTGTCCTGAAGTCAATTTGCAAATGTTTGCTGATGACACCGTTATTTACACATCGGACAAAAACATTATTGCAGTCAGTGAAAAACTACAAAACAGCCTGCAGAGGACATCATCATGGCTAAAGGATTCTTGCTTAACTCTAAATACAAAGAAAACAAAGTGTATTTGCTTTTCAATTAAGACGTCATCACAATCCTTAAATATCCAAATCAATGGTGACTCCATTGAGCAAGCACCACAAGAAAAATATTTAGGAATTATTCTGGATGCCCAGTTAAATTTTAAGAGCCATGTTGATAAAATCTGCAAAACTGTTAGATCTAATATAAACTGTTTTAAAATTATTAGACATTGTTTGACACCTCACTGTGCAGAGATGTTTTTAAACTCACTGATCCTCTCACATTTCTCCTATGGATCTACTGTCTGGTCCCAGACCACTTATTCTACACTCAAACCTTTAGCTAGTCTCTATAATCGAGCCTTAAAGGTTTTATACCAAAAGCCAACTAGATTCCATCATTGTCCTATTTTGAGCAAATATAACATTCTGGATTTTACAAATTTTATAAATTATAATGTTTTAAAATTGATTTTTAAGTGTTTAAATGGACTTGCACCTACACCATTAAGTGAATGCATACAGAGACTGCATGGCAATAGCAGATCTACCAGAGCGGCTTTGCATGGAAATTGTAAGGTCCCCTTCAGAAGAACCACTTTTGCACAAGGTTCTCTGTCGGTGAGAGGATCTACAGTTTGGAACTCTCTTCCTGCTATTATAAAATCCACAACCAGTTTCAATATGTTTAAAAAGCAAACAAAACTCTGGTTATGTCAAAAACAGAAATGTACCCATTTTTGACATATTACATTTCTCTGTTTTGTATCCCTTATGTTGTGCTATTTTTAAGGACTACCACTTCAATTTTTAGATTTATTTTATTTTATTTGTTTATTCTTGTTTTTTTTTTTTTTTTATTCATGTATTTTTTTTCTTCTTAAAAGCCCATCTAGGGACAAGTGCTGCGAATTAGCTTGTTGCTATTGCACTATGATGCAAACATGGGACTGCTGTTTTCTCAGTTTGTCTATGTCGATGTGTGTCTGTCCCTATCAAATAAATCAAATCAAATATTTATCAAAACGTCTGTTGATCTGATTAAAATTAGTTAAAAATATACTAATTGTTTAAAAGTGTTTATCTCTCATAAGGAATTAAACCCATTCAGTTTGTTTCAAGGAAGCTTTGAAACAAAAACTCCTGAAATGTTTAGTTGATACAAACCCTACAGCTTAGTCTGATATTAGTGATTTTGTTATCAGTTACTGTCAAAAACAAATAATTTATTGAACGTCCAAGTACAATTTGTGTGTATATTTTAAAATTAATTCAACTATCTTCTTCCTGCACTCACATTTTGCTCACAGAGCAGTTTGAGGTCGTCTCTCTGAGGTGAGATACTCAGCCACTCCTCGTCTAAAATATCCAGCTGGTTGACGGCATTGTTGGGTCGACCTCCTTCCATCACCTGGTTGGGGTCCACAGTGAGCTCCTTCACCCTGTAGGTTGACGAAAAATAAATAAATAAATAAAGGTCAGGACGCATGTAGGAGTTAAAGGTGAGAACAAAGTTAGCATTTTGGACAACATCATGACCGCAGCAGTCATGCAAGCAGAAAATGTGTTTATATGGTCAGAATTTTTATTTAATGAGGTGTTATGGAGATAATAAGGTAATCCTGACATGCCCCCAACCTTTAAGTCCAGCACTAAATAATTAAGACTCAGCCTGTTAGAAGGATTACCGGCTGAGAGTTGGCTCAAACCAAACCTGTATGCCTTAAAGATATTGTGACATGATGTTGGAACTATGCATAAAGTGGCACAACATATATATGTTGTATTATTCAACTATGTTCATTTTTACAAGCAAAATGATAAATCAATGAAAATTTGTTTCAAAGTGATTTTAAACTTGGCGCCGTGTTTCGTCACGGGAAATCCGGGTACTTCCGCATGCGACGTCATGTGACGTAGGGACATGAAGCTCAGTCTGCGGCTGCTATTAGAACGCAGTTTCATTGTCTTCAAGATCGCCTATTCTTTTTTTGTATAACTTGAAAAATGCCGGTACATTGTGTCGCATTTGGGTGTTCTAATACCGCCAGTGAACAAGTGAGCCTTTTCACTTTCCCAAAAGATGAAATACTTTGTCAAGAATGGACAAAACAAGTCCAGAAATCTCGGAGTCCCCCTCGCTCCCTGAGCAGTAAGGCTCAAATAAATTTGGCTGCAGACCTACATTATAACCAGCTGTTTCTTGTTCATCACTCAAACTAACTTCAGCTTCCCAAACTGAAGACAAATCGCTCAAATCTTCACTTAAATTGCTTAATTCCTTGGTTTCTATATTCTCTGCCATTGTTATTTACAATGTGCGTTCATTATATTGCGTCATAAAAATGCGTCGGCGTTTGACCCCTACTTTCTCCACCCGAAAACTGCGACGCACTGCAGTTACGTCATTAAAACTATTTTATTAAAAAATACTTTTATATATTAATTAT
This sequence comes from Garcialebias charrua, assembly GCA_038048925.1. Taxonomy (NCBI): domain Eukaryota; kingdom Metazoa; phylum Chordata; class Actinopteri; order Cyprinodontiformes; family Rivulidae; genus Garcialebias; species Garcialebias charrua. Next base: position 27,562 of record JBBPBX010026011.1, read on the forward strand.
TCGAAGCATCTGTGTACAAAAAAATCTAAGCTGAGTAGCTCCTCTTTGTTTTAGCATATTGTCACAATACCTTTAACAGCTTAAGCTAACTTTACCGGTAAATCAGCACGAATACACGCTGACATCACACTTCCTGCTTTCACGGCCATGTGCAGTTGTCATATATGAGGACATACCGTACTCATGAGGGCAGCTGGATGTTGCAGGAGTTGATGAAAGGAAAATGTTTTAAAAGTTTAGCAGGAGGTGAAAGCACAAGTTACAGCAGGGATGAAAAAGAGGTCACAGGACACAGAAACAAGGGAGAGAAAACATCCACAGTGACCAGCTGATGACGCGAATGACAATAAGCTCATTGATGTGGCTGTAATGAAAAGCAGTAGATGCATGCAGTCTTTTGTGTGTGTATTAGTTTGTGCATGCAGTGTTCAGCTCTGAGCAGTGTTTGACCTGCTGGGAGAGGTCTCAGCAAAGTCATCAAACTCAAAGGTGTTGGTGGGCGAGTGGTCAGGGCGACTTCCCTGACCGCCCTGGGAGAAGGGGATGTCTGACGGACTAATCCCAAACTCCTTCACCCTGCATGGCAGCAGGAGTCACACCAGCACACAAAGGAGCAGAGCAAGGGAGACAAGAAAGAAACAAAGTAAGGAAAAGAGGAGTGAGAAGGTGTACAGAGTCAGAGAGAACTAAAGAGATCAGAAGAGAAACTGACATTAGCATCACAGCATTTAAACTAAAGCCACTAAGGATTGTAACTAAAGTAAAGAAGTTTGTATATTTTTTGTCTCTATAGAAAATGATCTTTAGAGCAGGACAAGATATTCCCACCTGTTGGCATAGCGCAGTGTGTTGAGTGTGTTCTCACAGGATGTCATGCCAGGAGAAATTGTTGCAATCTGAAAGAAGAAAAGAACAGAAATTAACAATATGACAAAGAAATGACAACAAAGGGAAATATTTTGCAAGCAGGTGAAAACTGACCATGCAAGTGCGTGAATTTTCTCCGATAAAGGAGTCTCTCAGGACCTGGGTGAGCTTACTGGCCCTGAACGGAGTGTGGGGTTTGTTTCGACCAAGCGCTCTGATGCATTCCTGAAACAATAACGGAGCGAGAGCAAAGAAACATGCAAACACAATTTATATTTTAAAACAAGTCAAAAACACTGAAGCAGCCCACACGCTACAACAAACCACCCTCAGAGCTCACAAACCTTGAGGGCCAGCAGGCTTTTGTTTATTTCTGCTCCCTCCAAACGAGTCTGCCGGTCGGCACTAGACGTATCGGCGCCCCTCTCGTTCCCTGCGAGGTCGATGAGAGAGAACTTTCCGTGCATCTTTCCCTTTCTTCGAAGAATGATCTGGAATACAGCGTGGCTGCGTGACGAGTGAGCGTTGGCTGAGGTCTGCCCTGACGTTCTAGGAAAAAGGGAATTTAAAAAAATCAGAATACAAAGCAAGCAAACAAGTAAGAAAAAGAAAATATTTCTTGTATTAACGATGAAGAGTTAACATAAAAAGAGGTGCTTTAAATTTTCACCAACCATTTGTGCATTTGCTAAAGACGTGTCTGCACCCATAACAACCAGAGTGAACGTTCCTGCAGACGTACCTGCAGCTGTTTCCCACTTCGATTAGTTTCAGGACGTCCTCCGTGCACTTGACTTCTTTCTCCTGAAGACCCACAACCTGAACCTGCTGTTTCCCGTCCTCCAGAACCCTCAGCTTAGCTTTACGATTGAGCAGGTCAAACACCTAAAAACACAAACGCCACAGTCGTTTGCACGGAGCGCTGAGTTTGAGGGAACAGTCAATAAACACACCAAGACATCTCACTTGCCTTTCCACTGTAGATTTCAAAAAAGGTTGCGTACACATGTAGCTCTAACTTCTTGTTGTTGGGTTTCTTCAGCATGAGAAATACATCCCGAGCTGAACAAAAAGAAACGAGACGTCTACAGATTTCATCCTATCAAAACAAACCCTTAACTAAATCACTAAAGTTTGCTCACCTGCTAATGCATAAATTCCCTTAGAGCAGTCTTGGTTCTTCCCAGAGAAATCTCCACCCATAGTCTAAAATACACAAAACAGTCTTTGAGTGTTGTATAAAAAACAGATTCACAAACGATCAGGTGTAGTCTTCATCAGATTGAATACAAAGCTTTGGTGAAACACTCCGAATACAGAAAGTTAATGCATTACCAGTACAGTACAACTCACAATAACATTGCAATAACTAATATGTTTATTGCTGCTGCATTATGTGGCTGTATCACCTTACCACCATTATTCAATTAATCTCAACATTACTCACTACCTGTCACACAACCCCCTTTTTTCATTCAACCTTTATTTATACAGATAAATCACATTGAGCCTCGAAGACTCATTTACAAGTGAGATCTGTTTGGACAGACAATAAAGTAATGAAAGTAACCCCTGTACTTTGTTATGTGCATTAGATATCATGTACATTTAAGCTACCGTAATATTACTGCCAGTGAAATAATTATTCATACAAATTCATCCTACTTGCACCGTTATATTATACCATGTTGTTGTTTACAATTTTTATTTTAGAGCTTGTAAATATTATATTTTGTTTTTCACGTTTTGTACTTTATTTTTACCCTTATTGCATGCTTTAGTATTTCCTATTTTTATTTTTTTTAAGTGAGCCGAATCGGTTCTTCTCACCCCGAACATTTCATTGCATTGTTGACCTTGTGTTAACCTGCACATGACAAATAAACAACAAACAGAACAGAACTCTGAAAGCCTTGCTCTAGTTTGGTTCTGTTCTGTTTCAGACTTCCTGAAATAAGGTTGTTGGCTTTAACTCCTGATCGCAACCCCCTTCAGCCTCCCTCTCCATCTTGCCTAGTGTCATCAGAATACGTCCGAGACGGACCAAGACAGCTGCAGGAGGTGTCTACCAAAACATTCAAAGGTCTCGCACAAAATAAAAGATGATGAACCATGAACTCTTTGCTGCTTTTCTTGCAGATAGTCACATCAAGACAATTATAATATAGAAATGGAATGATTGTAATACCACACTGTCATATTGTTCAGTTCACAATAACATAAAGTAATAAAATTATTATAAAGTTATTAATATCATACATAATGTAATGTATGAGAAACCAGATCAATAAATTATATTTCCAATACAAGAGAGACTATGTGTTTTCCGTTTTATACAAATGTTTTAAAATAAAGCAGCGCTCACAAGAAAATAGTAAGCTTTGAGTTCTTCCTAAGCATTTGATCTTTTCAAAGAGTTGATGACTGCATGAACTCACGTGTGTTTTACCGCTGCCCGTCTGCCCGTAGGCAAAGCAGGTGGCCATGCCTCGGTCAAAAATGGTCTCCACTAGAGGTCTGGCAGTGAACCTGCAGGATGAGACACAACAAACAATCAATTTAAACTTCGTCTACAAGAGAAATACATTTACCATGTACCAAATAAAAAGTGGGAAAAATAGCCACTTATTTAATAATGTAAAGAAATTATAGTTTTATTTTTCTTAAAAGATACTGCTCCATTGGAAGTATTCCTAAAATACTACTTGAGGTACCTCTACTGTGATTTAGGGAAGAACGCTGCAACTCTAAAAATACAAACAGATGAGCTTCGTGGTTAAATCTTCTGTCGAGTTGCTGTTACAAACCTGTAAACCATCTCATTGGCCGTGCTTTCATCAAAGGCGTAGTCAAAGCGGAAGGTCTGGTTCTCCAGGAAGCGGGTGAGGTCCACTTTTTGTTTGGGTTCATGAACCATCACTACATCTTTACTGGGAATGGTGAGCACATCCAGATCCTTCATGGACAGCTCTGGAACACAGCAGAGTGCAAACCTTTAATCATAAAACTCTTTGCAGAGAATTAGACTCAGATGCAGGAATGACTTGTCACTGCATTAAAGCTTGTACCTTTCTTGTTGAGGGGACGTTTTCTTACACAAACACATATTCTGTGCTCTTCGATCTTGACAGTGGAAAACGAGGATTTTAATTTTAATATTAATGAAAGTTGCAAATTACCAAACAAAGAAATAAAAGGAGTTTAAGTTTTTACTCACCAAGTCTGCTGTGGTCAGTGGCCGGTAGTCTAGACTGGCTCGAAAATCTCGAATCATGTAAAAGATCTCGTAGTTCGGAACGGTAGTATCCACCTCCTGAAGAGACACAAGGACACACAATGTCAAATGCAACACAAACTCATTGATTGACAATAAATGTGGCTAACGCTGCTGTACCTGAGCCCTCTTCTCTCTGAGCTCCTGTTGCTGAAGCCGGCGTCGTTCTCTTTTCTCCTGTAATTTCTCCACCTCCTTCACACAGTTGGACTTCCTCCTTGCTATCATTAGAAACAGGTAAAAACAGTCACTGCTTTATTTTATTTACCGTAAATACAGAAGTTGACTGCTTACACAAGGGTTTCTCTTTTATTTTATTTAGTTTTTTCTATTCTATCAGCCTCATCTCTGCTTCCTGATGGATCTTCCTTCAAATTCAGGGTATATGCAGGAATAATGAAGTTAAATTCAATACCTTTTCAAGACTTTTTAAAGACCTTCCAAAATAAATTCAAGACCTTATCGTCACTTTGTTTTATTAAGCAACAAATCTTTGATTTACAAAACTGCTGTTGTTTTCAATTACTGTAAATCTGTGAATCTCAAACCTACAACAGAACTGAGATACAGTGGAAAGAAAAAAGTTCAAAAGAAGAAACTGAACCACGACTAGGTTTAAGAAAATATAGCTTAGGTTACAACAAGACTCGTAGCTATTTTAAAGTAACTTGGTTGAACAATGGCGAATAAGAAATAAACACGGTTATTCTCGGCGACAGGCCTCAGCCATTCTTGAAAATCAGGCATCTCCAACCAGGAGTCCGAAAACTTGCATTTACCCATTGTTCTCACGGTCTCGCGGCAACTTACTCAAACACACAAGCTCAACTTGGAGATAAAGCAGCCGTGCATGCGCACAAGATAGGCCTAGCCGTAAAGGCTGTTGTAACCTGACACCCTAAATTTGTGCGAAGCGGTTTCCGAATCATCCGCGGTGAGGAAAACAAATATTCGTCATACATACTTTTTGCAGTCAAATTATTTAAAGCTAGAACAGCAAAAAAATAATACCTCATCAAATCGCTTTCAAGACTTTTTAATACTTTTCAAGACCCTTAATTTTCCCAAAATTGATTTATCAACTTTTAATAACTTTCAAGACCCTGCATATACTCTGAAATTGAAGGGAAACCCTTGGGTATTGGAAACAAAGCTCAACGATTGGCACATTGTGTTTTTGGTAAACACAAATCAACAAAAGTTTTTTTTTATTGTCTTAGTAAAACCAACAATCAAACCCCAAAGCTATCCCAGACACACAGAGCACACCCACTGATTAGTATTTCAAACAATTCACAAACGATTAGTAACAACATTAAACACAGGTTAGCCTAATTGGAGTACAACCACCTCGTCTTTCGGATATAAAAACCACAGCTATCTGATGATCCGACTGGCTCACTACTGCAGCTGCAGCATCTCACTGCAAACCCTGACTAAAACCTTGTAATACAGTTCCAGTCTTGTGCTGGCTCCAGTCCCTGGAAAACCAGACTGTGAGAGCAGAAGGATTAATAATCTACTATAATCTGGTAGAAGATGAGCCTTGTTAGCGCCAGTGCAAGAGTAAAACAGGAATGCCACAACATGGCTAACTGTGAGATTTTCAGACCCATAGTGACTAAGTGGGGGACTGATTGGTTTGAAGAAGTTCATCACATGAAAGAAAACACTAAGTCATGTTAGAGTTGGGTCTGAATAACACACAGTTCTGTACAAGAAGCGTTTCCATGTTTTATCTTATGACTCAGCAGAAATCAAACCGAGAAAAGGTGTCACGGTCAAACAGCAGCACAAATGTCCTTTCCCTGTGTAATACCTAGAAATCCCATCTGATGAATGGAGTGCATTTGTGCTGCCTCATCTCAACACCAAAGCTCAGAGGAGAGGGTAGATATTTGATTGTACAATCTTCATATTAGACTACAACGCTCACAGTCTACTGGGAAACCTATTGGAATCACCATTGAGCTGAAGGGTGGGGTAACGTGGAGGTGATACATACAAAGCTGTCCAATCTCCTTTCTGGATATCAGTTGAAGTGGGGACTCTGTGATGAGTGTGATCAACAAAACATGATTATTTAGAGATTTTTATTATTTACTTATTTTGTTTGAATCTAATACTATAACCAATAAAAGGTTTGACACTTTTCACTTTCTGACAACATTTAAAACAACTCTGAGGGCATTTTATTTGCAAACTGCCTCTAGTCTTAATACGTTTAGTCAAGGGTTTTAAATAAATTGCCTTAAAATATGGAACCTGTAGCAATTTTTTTAAATAAATTAATTAAAAAACTCAACCATCTTAGCTTTGATACAATAAAAACAAAAGAGTTTTGATCATTTTACCATTTTGTAGTTGCTGCTGTGTCTGGATTTGAGTGGGTGGTGCAGGCTGCTGGACTGGAGGGGGTGGAGCAGGCTCAGGCTGCTGAGGCTGTGGAGGTCTGACGCGGGTTGGAATAGCTGAAAACACAAAGCCACAAAAGTTCATAAAAACCTGAAGGCCCAGGTGTCACTGAGAAACAATAAATGAGCTTCATGAAGTTTAAAACAGGAACTAACCTCTATTATCTTTGGGTGGAGTTTCATTTTTACTAGGAGCTATTGTCCGCCGGTTCTGTAAGAGAAAAAAAAAAGAAGAGTTGAGCTGTTTTAATTGGACTTCAAAATTTGTTAAGAAATTAATGGCTGCCTGAGACAGAAAACAATACTGTAGTTACCGGTATATTGATCACTCTTTAGAGAGACATACAGAAATTGAACCTGAGAAGAAATATCTTGTGAAAATATCTGAGACAGCACCACCAAACACACACAAACCGTTTTCGCACTGCACAGCCCTCCCCGGCCCGGCCCGACCCAGCTTCTAACCCGGGTTCGTCATGTTCGCATTTGCCTCTTCGGGCCGGCGTCAGCCCGAGTTTTAGAACCCGACCGACCGAGGTTCTAAGCGGGCCGAGCTCCCGGGCCCAGTTTGACGTCATGTACTGCTCATCATTTGATTTGTTGTTTGCAGCAGGGGCGGGACTGCTGCGTGTTGAGTAATCAACTGCAACTGTATCGTCCTAACAACAACCTCCATTTTACGTTAGGGAAACATGTCTACCTCCCAAACCCCCGTTGCATGGTCTAAAGATGAAGCAAGCTTCTTTTTAAACTACATAGCAGATGAGCGTGTATGGGAGCTGGACAGCAGCACACGCAATGAGAAAGTTTTTAAGTGTGCGTCGGAGCATGGGCATACCCAGGATTTTATGAGGGGCAGTTTGTTTAAAGGAAAAGTGGACCTTGAAATAGCAACACGCCTCGATGGTTCACTGGAAGCGCGTCGGGTTGCCACTCCAAACTTTATCTCGACTTGGGTTCGATCCTCACTTGGTTGAACTTATTTTACGTTTGTCTTTTATTGGATAAAAAAAGGAGTTTGTGTTATCTCTAATGGCAAACAAAAACTGTAAACTTGAAAACAGAACAGTTTAGTTAAAATAATTCAACACTGAACACATGCATAATTCAAAAAGGTAGAAAAATAATAACTACTGTATTTTTCATCCTGTAAGTTGCAGTTTTTTGCATAATTTACATGCCTTGCAACTTATAGGACGAAGTGACATATTTATAGATTTTTTTCCCCATATTTATAAACCATAACACTGAAATATGACCGTTTCATTCATTCTGACTGGAAAAAAAAAAACTTCATGATATCTATTGTAGTAATAGTGGTATGGCATGCTGTTGTATCATGTAATAGGAAAACGTGCCTATAATGACAAATTTAAAAAAGTTCAAGACAAAAACAACAGGACTTTATTTATTATACTATTTATTATACTATTATATTATACTTTATTGTTTTTTTATTGCACTTTTTAGAATTCACCATGTCCTGGATGACTGAGAATCTTCACTAGCTATTAATGACTCAATCGGCCTGCCATACTCTCCCCACCTCTCTGCTTGAACCTTCAACCCAGCAGCCAGCTGCACCACAGTGGCGAAATACAGCTAATTTGACCATTAAAAAGTGCATTTATTAAGAAAATGACAGACAGAAAAACACCTCTGCTATAATTTCGAGCTAACAAACAATTGTTTAGATAATTTTCTTGTTAAATGTCGGCGAAACGAGCCGCGCTCCTTTTTCCTGTTTGTCACCGCTGAGCAATCACGGAGCACACAGGCACTGAGGCAGCGACACTTTTTAAAAAAATAAAGCCGATTTAACCATTAAAGTACATTTATTAAGAAAACGTTAGACTGAGACACCCTTTTTGCTATAATTTCGAGCTAACACACAATTGTTTAGGTAAATTTCTTGTTAAATGTCGGAGGATAAAGCCGTGATCCTTTCCTGTTTCTTTTTACAGACATGATACCAGCTGTAGGTGCGCGCGCACACTGACTGACGATATGACGTCTTAGCTAAGGTCCTACTTGGAACATAAAATTAGAAAAGATAAATAAATTCACAGACCTTTTTTTAGACGACAGAACAAGAAAAATATAGTTGTGTAGGTTTAAAAAAAATTAATACCTCGTCAGATGACGTTTATTACTTTTTAATACTTTTTAATGGCCTTAATTTGTGTTAATTTCATTTACTACCTTTTAATACCTTTTACAACCCCGCGGATACCCTGACAATACAGGAAACCCTCGAGGTACGACACCTGCGACCTACGGCAACTCAGACTTACGATTTTATCATATTTAATAAAAATGATTTAAAAAAAAATAAAAAAAATTATTACATGTATTATTATTATTTTTTGTGTGTTTAAAAGTTATTAATTTCATGTGTATAGCACTTTGTTGCAGCTGTGGTTGTTTTAAATGGCTTTATAAATAAAGTATAATTATTAATTTTACGTTTTGATTAGAAATTTATCGTATTTACGCAACTTCCGGTCGTTTCCGCTCGCCACTTCCGGTCGCCATTTTACAACTGTACTGCGGTCAATGGAGCTCCAGAGGCTACTGTCAGCTGGCTCCGTGTGCCCGATCAGGGTTGCCTCATACGGATAAATTAGCTGGAAACACTCGGTCAACTCTGTGGACGTCTCAGGTCCGGAGGAGCAGCCGCGGATCGCCCCGCGATCGGCGGCCACAACGCCGCCCGACATGCTAACGACAGCAGCTAACAAAGCAGCTAACACAGGCGAAGACACCGAGCCGACATGCCGCGGAGGGGCCATCTGCGGCCGGGAGCTCGCCGCAAATGTCCGCCTGGCAGTCGGGGCCACCGGCTCAAAGTAAGACATTATATTTTTTATTTATTGTACAGTACAGTATTCATTTACTGTGCAGTTCTGTGCGTGTTTATGGCCTTAGTATGTCTGCTTGTTCAGTCTCATGCCATTAAATATGTGTGCGGCGCTCCGTTAGCGGTATAACCGCGACCTATGTCAGAAACGCGGACCTACGACAGGCATGTGTTTTTGGTCCGCGAGGTACGACAACATCGACCTAAGTCACACACGTAGGTCCCTATCCCTGACGTACCTCGAGGGGTACCTGTATTTGTCATATCTTCTGTTTTATCATAACATGCAGCCCTAGTTTCCTTGTGTAAATTGTGTATTAGTTTAAGCTCCACAAAAGGACACATGATCATGTGCTAGTGTGGAACGATACCGTATTCTTTCAGTTGTTTAAAACTATGCTCACAGGTTTTTTTTTTTCAAATACAGGAACTGTCACCAGGGTTCCCACATCTGTCTGTCCAGGCTCAAATCCCAACATTTATATTTACCCGTTATTTCTACTCCCATTGAGTCACAAAAACTGTTTTCAAGAGACCTGTTTAGGGAGCAAATGGTGGGGGTAAAGAGCCTTGCTCAAGGGCCCAGAGTGGGGCAAATGAAGGTTGAGGCTGGTGTGGATGTTTCACCTTTTCCACCCACATTTTGACGTCGTTAGTCCTGGGAGTTGAACTGGTGACTTTCTGATCACTGGCCCATATACTCTAACCTCTGCTCCACCACTCCCTCATGAAACAGCATAGCATAAAACATAAGCATAACAGTTCATGACATGAACTCAACACAGCATAGCATAAGACATACGGGTAAATGAAAATTAAAGGGATAGTTTGGATTTTTCAAAGTGGGGTTGCCTAAGTGGTCAGCATGTAGATGGTGGACAGAATTTTCCCCAATTTAGAGAAGCAGCAGGAGGATCAGTGTAAGAAAATAAGCAGTGTATTTTTGTGGACATGGTCACAGCAATTTGTATTTTTAGACACTTTGAAAAATCTATGTTCATTTCAGTGTACACATTTTTATTATATTTTCAGCACCTTACATTGTTCCTTTAGGTCATCTTTGAGATAATAAAATTACTTACAAAGGCTGGTTTGTAGGTCTGTGGGGTTCATGTCACCAAGGATAACAGGAAGTCCTCTGAGCACCAGTGTTCGAATATCAGTAAGCTCTGCAGTCTGTTGGGCAGTAAAATGACAAACACAAGTGAGCAAACAAGTACAAATGATTGCATTATACAATGTGAAGTTCTCACACCTTTATAAACATCAACATCAAGGACTTTTGAAGGTATTCCCTAAAATTTAAGAACACATGCATCATGGTTGATTAACATACTGTTACAACATTGAGAAGAGCTAGCAGGTTGTACTGAAGTTCTCTGAAAGTTTTAGTGAAGTTCAGAAACTCACAGCCTTGTTTTTAAAACCTTTGATTTAAATCTAACAT
>JBBPBX010026012.1:0-13465 GCA_038048925.1 Garcialebias charrua
TATTTTGGTGCTGTCAATAACCACAGATGTTCCTGACAAAGACTAAAAATCCTTGTAAAGTCTTTTATTTAGTCAGAATAGTTTGAAATGCTCCTGTAAGCTCACAGTAACTTTACGGCCCTTTAGTGTTCATCAGGGACAATCAGCTGTTTGAAACCGTTATAAATACAACTTTTCATCACATCTTTGTCTCATCATAAAAACATTGCTATCAGTAATGTTTCTGACCTTCATCTCTGTACTTTTAATAGTTGTATTAGCTGACTTGGTGAAGTTTTCCTTGTTCCATGTGTAAACCTCTGTAAAGATTACCGGGACAGACTTCAACGTACCCTGGAAGTGCTGCGTTGTTCCCAGCTGGACGCTGCTGCCGAGTCTCGTCTCGTCCCACAAAATAGTTTTAGTTGGAGTGTAAAGAGCAAAAAGACACTTTTATTGTGCACAAGTCAACATTTAGTATGAGAAGCTGTTCCACGTGCATGCAGGCTGAAGAATCGTGCGCTCCTCAGCTCAGAACGTCTGACTCCTGTTGGCTTCCCCCAAAGCAGGACGTCAATAGTTGATGCAGCGGCTGCAGCAGCTGCTAAAACATCTGCTTCAGTAGAAAAACTAATGAAACACAAACTGGTGTCGTGCACGAGGACACTTTCAGGAAAACAAAACCTCCATGTCTGACCACCAAGCAACACGTGCACATTTAACAAAAACAGCATCATTTTCAGCTAACGGTTCTGGAGGGTCCGGGGGGCTGGAGGGTCTTCAAAAACTATCAACTGAAATCTTTAAAAAATTAACAAAAAATACTTTTGGACAAATTAAAAGAGGAAAATGACTTTCTTTACCCACAAACTGACATAAACATATTTTTGTTCAATTTAACAACAAATAAACAAAAAAACTTAAATGTGGAGTTTTTTTTAACCTAAAGTCGTTTAAAACAATTTTATCATTTAAATGAGATATTTTCATTTCAAGCTGAGAAAGTACAAAAATTTTGACTAATTCATGAATCAAATAATAAAACATGAGCTCTCTCTTCACCACGACAGACCGGTACAGCGCCCGATTCACTGCGGACGCTGCACCTATCCGCCTATCGATCTCACGCTCCAGTTTTCCCTCATTCGTGAACAAGACCCCGAGATACTTAAACTCCTCCACTTGGGGAAGGACCTCCTCCCCGACCTGGAGAAGGCATGCTACCCTTTTCCGGCTCAAGACCATGGCCTCGGATTTGGAGGAACTGATCCTCATCCCGGCCGCATCACATTCAGCTGCAAACCGCTCCAGCGAAAGCTGTAGATCACGAACTGATGAAGCCAATAGGACCACATCATCTGCAAAAAACAGAGAAGCGATTCTAAGGCCACCAAAACGGATCCTCTCAACACCTTGGCTGCGCCTAGAAATTCTGTCCATAAAAGTTATGAACAGAATCGGTGACAAAGGGCAACCTTGGCGGAGTCCAACTCTCACCGGAAACGAGCCTGACTTACTGCCAGCGATGCGGACCAAGCTCTGACACCGGTCGTACAGGGACCTAACAGCCCATATCAAAGGGCCTGGTACCCCATACTCCCGGAGTACCCCCACAGAACCCCCCGAGGGACGCGGTCGAATGCCTTTTCCAAGTCCACAAAGCACATGTAAACTGGTTGGGCAAACTCCCACGCACCCTCCAGGACCCTGTTGAGGGTGTAGAGCTGGTCTAGTGTTCCACGACCAGGACGAAAACCACACTGCTCCTCCTGAATCCGAGGTTCGACTATCCGACGGACCCTCCTCTCCAGAACCCCTGAATAGACCTTACCAGGGAGGCTTAAGAGTGTGATCCCCTATAGTTGGAACACACCCTACGGTCCCCCTTTTTGAATAGGGGAACCACCACCCCAGTCTGCCAATCCAAGGGAACTGCCCCCGATGTCCACGCGATATTGCAGAGTCGCGTAAGCCAACACAACCCCACAACATCCAGAGCCCTAAGGAACTCAGGACGAATCTCATCCACCCCCGGAGCCTTGCCACCGCGGAGCTTTTTAACCACCTCGGCGACCTCAGCACCAGAGATTGGAGAGCCCGACCCAAAGTCCCCAGGCTCCGCTTCCTCAGTGGAAGACGTGCCAGTAGGATTGAGGAGGTCTTCGAAGTATTCCGCCCACCGACTCACAACATCCCGAGTTGAGGTCAACAGCACGCCATCCCCACCATAAATGGTGTTGGTCGCGTACCGCTTTCCCCCCCTGAGACGCCGGATGGTGGACCAGAATCGCCTCGAAGCCGTACGGAAGTCATTCTCCATGGCCTCTCCGAACTCCTCCCACGCCCGAGTTTTTGCCTCAGCAACCACCCGAGCCGCATGCCGCTTGGACTGCCGGTACCTATCTGCTGCTTCCGGGGTCCCACAGGCCAAAAAGGCCCAATAGGACTCCTTCTTCAGCTTGACAGCATCCCTCACCGCCGGTGTCCACCACCGGGTTCGAGGGTTGCCACCACGACAGGCACCAACAACCTTGCGGCCACAACTCCGATAAGCTGCCTCGACAATAGAGGCGCGGAACATGGCCCACTCGGGCTCAATGTCCCCCGCCTCCCTCGGAACGTGTTCAAAGCTCTCCCGGAGGTGGGAGTTAAAGCTCCGTCTTACGGGAGACTCTGCCAGACGTTCCCAGCAGACCCTCACAATACGTTTGGGTCTGCCAGGTCTGACCGGCATCCTCCCCCACCATCGGAGCCAACTCATCACCAGGTAGTGGTCAGTTGACAGCTCCGCCCCTCTCTTCACCCGAGTGTCCAGGACATGCGGCCGCAGATCAGATGAGACGACAAAGTCGATCATCGAACTGCGACCTAGGGTGTCCTGGTGCCAAGAGCACATATGGACACCCTTATGCCTGAACATGGTGTTCGTTATGGACAATCCATGACAAGCACAGAAGTCCAACAACAGAACACCACTCGGGTTCAGATCAGGGGGGCCGTTCCTCCCAACCACACCCCTCCAGGTCTCACTGTCATTGCCCACGTGAGCGTTGAAGTCCCCCAGCAGAACAAGGGAGTCCCCAGGAGGCGCACTCTCCAATACCCCCTCCAAGGACTCCAAAAAGGGTGGGTAATCTGCGCTGCCGTTTGGCGCATAGGCACAAACAACAGTCAGAGCCCGTCCCCCCACACGTAGGCGAAGGGAGGCTACCCTCTCGTTCACCGGGGTGAACCCCAACGTACAGGCACCAAGATGGGGGGCAACAAGTATGCCCACTCCTGCTCGGCGCCTCTCACCAGGGGCAACTCCAGAGTGGAAGAGTGTCCAACCCCTCTCAAGGAAACTGGTTCCAGAGCCAGAGCCATGCGTTGAGGTGAGTCCGACTATTTCTAGCCGGAACCTCTCAACCTCACACACTAGCTCAGGCTCCTTCCCCACCAGAGAGGTGACATTCCATGTCCCAATGGCCAGCTTCTGTAGCCGAGGATCAGACCGCCAGGGTCCCCGCCCTCGGCCACCACCCATTCCACAATGCACCCGACCCCTTTGGCCCCTCTCACAGGTGGTGAGCCCATGGGAAGGGGGACCCACGTCTCCTCTTCGGGCTGTGCCCGGCCGAGCTCCATGGGTAAAAGCCCGGCCACCAGGCGCTCGCCAACGTGCCCCTCCTCCGGGCCTGGCTCCAGAGTGGGGCCCCGGTGACCCGCGTCCGGGCGAGGGAACATTGTTTCCATTAATTGAATTCATCATAAAAACAACTCGTTATTGAAATTAAATTTTGTGTTTCAAAATAAAAACAAACAACCCCTCCTTGTTGTCCTGATCTAACATGTGGAGTGGTAGTAGCTGAGAGTGGTCCACCAGCCAGACTCTGAGCTCTAACAGACCAGCTGAGATCTCAGAATATCACATGAGATGGTTCATAACGTTATTTACAAGGTTTGACCAAAACGCTACAAGTTTCTCATCACAAGATGATCTTAGTGTCAAACTGTGGGATGAAAGGTGGCGGGTGATATGCATTCCTTCAAGGAATGTTAAGCCTTGAATGGATTCAGTTTTTGTGTCTCTGACATCCAGTAAAACTAATTCTGTCCACTTCAGTTATTTAGATCGTTTCAGTTTGAACTTGCATCCTGTTGCTTCAGCTCACATCTTTTATTCTTTATTCAGATTGGAGGCCTGCAGGTTTTCAAAGATCAGCTGTTCTTCTCTGGTCTCAGCTCTGAAGTCCAACCCCTCCCATCTGACACAACTGGACCTGAGTCAGAACGAGCTGTTTGACTCTGGAGTGAAGGAGCTCTGTGGTTTCCTGGAGAGTCCAAACTGTAGACTGGAGGTTCTGAGGTCAGTTCACTGCAGCTGTTGGAGGTTTTCTATGTTTGTCCAACTAAAATCATTCCCTGATACTTCACAATTTATTCTGTTATAAATGTTTCATTCATTTAACCCTTTGATGGTCTAAAACCATCCCCACATTTTAATGTTTTATTTTGGTGCTGTCAATAACCACAGATGTTCCTGACAAAGACTAAAAATCCTTGTAAAGTCTTTTATTTAGTCAGAATAGTTTGAAATGCTCCTGTAAAGCTCACAGTAACTTTACGGCCCTTTAGTGTTCATCAGGGACAATCAGCTGTTTGAAACCGTTATAAATACAACTTTTCATCACATCTTTGTCTCATCATAAAAACATTGCTATCAGTAATGTTTCTGACCTTCATCTCTGTACTTTTAATAGTTGTATTAGCTGACTTGGTGAAGTTTTCCTTGTTCCATGTCAGAGTCAGAGAGAATTTATTGTCATTTGCACCGCATGTAGTACATGTGTTGAAAACGAGATTATGTACACAGGGTCCCAGTTACATCCAACAACAAATGCAAGAGAAAACAATAATAACATCTAGGATTAACTAAGAGAGACATCACATCAGCTAGTAATACACTAAGCCCTAATGTAGTAGAAAAACATCATTATAAACAGCAGCACGAACATGAGCAGATGGTCACAGATGAACGCAGCAACAAGAAACAGATCAGTATCAGTATGATGTGACATTTTGCAGTGTTTATTCTTATTATTTATTTATTCATGAGTCTGACAGCCTCAGGGTAGAAGCTGTTCCTCAGTCTAGTGGTTCTACATTTGATGCTCCTCAACCTCCGTCCCGAGGGGAGTGGTGCAAAGAGTGAGTGTGCTGGGTGAGTGAGGTCTTTCATGATGCAGGTGGCTCTTTTTCTGCATCTGGAGGTGTAAATGTCTGTGATGGTGGGGAGACTGACTCCCACAGACTTCTGTGCAGCCTTCACCACTCTCTGCAGAGCTTTTCTCTCTGCAACTGTGCAGCCTCCATGCCACACATTGATGCTGGAGCACAGGACGCTCTCCACTGCACACCTGTAGAACGAGGCGAGGACTGGGCCTCTCAGACCGGCTCGTCTCAGCCGTCTGAGGAAGTAGAGTCTCTGATGACCTTTCTTGATCAGGCTGGTGGTGTTGTTGCTCCAGCTGAGGTTATCATTCATGTGTGTAAACCTCTGTAAAGATTACCGGGACAGACTTCAACGTACCCTGGAAGTGCTGCGTTGTTCCCAGCTGGACGCTGCTGCCAAGTCTCGTCTCGTCCCACAAAATAGTTTTAGTTGGAGTGTAAAGAGCAAAAATACACTTTTATTGTGCACAAGTCAACATTTAGTATGATAAGCTGCTCCACGTGCATGCAGACTGAAGAATCGTGCGCTCCTCAGCTCAGAACGTCTGACTCCTGTTGGCTTCCCCCAAAGCAGGACGTCAATAGTTGATGCAGCGGCTGCAGCAGCTGCTAAAACATCTGCTTCAGTAGAAGAACTAATGAAACACAAACTGGTGTCGTGCACGAGGACACTTTCAGGAAAACAAAACCTCCATGTCTGACCACCGAGCAACACGTGCACATTTAACAAAAACACTGCATCATTTTCAGCTAACGGTTCTGGAGGGTCCGGGGGGCTGGAGGGTCTTCAAAAACTATCAACTGAAATCTTTAAAAAATTAACAAAAAATACTTTTGGACAAATTAAAAGAGGAAAATGACGTTCATTACCCACAAACTGACATAAACATATATTTTTGCTAAATTTAACAACAAATAAACAAAAAACCTTAAATGTGGAGTTTTTTTTTACCTGAATGTCTTTAAAACAATTTTATCATTTAAATGCGATATTTTCATTTGAAGCTGAGAAAGTTAATAAATTTTGACTAATTCATGAATCAAATAATAAAACATGAGTATTTTGAATCATTTCTGTAAGTTGGTTGATGTTTCCCCTAAAGAACACAAACTGTCATAAAGTTAAAGTTACATCAATTCAGGATTAGCCTGGTTAAAACCAGACCCTTGTCCTTCTCTTTGCTTCAGACCAGGGTCTGGGATTTGTCTCATAGACAAGGATTTCTCCGGTCGATTTTTGACCGGACCAATCAGAGAACAGAAGGCGGAGTTTTGAACGACGTCGACTGACGTCGTCAGTTAAAATGGCTGCCGCCACGAAGGAATTTTCATGAAAACAAGGTAAAAAACTATTATTTCTTTGCTGAGAAAAAATATATTTCTTAGCTGACGTTATATCAGAAGTGTTCCTGAGCTTAACAGTTCCTAAATCAATTCACGAAATGGTCAAATCTGCTGGATTTAAATAGTTTCGGTTTGACATTTTCCAAACAGCCTCGGGTGCGCTACGAAAATAAATGATAAAAAATCGAATTTTATCTCAAATGTTTCATCTAGGCCAACAGTCAGTAAATTAGAGCCATATAATTACACACTGGTAGCAGAAAAAATATCCACCGAGTGGTTTCTGAGCTATTTATCTGAATAGCCTGGACCTCGCCAGGCTAAACTAACAAAACTCCGCCTTCTGTTCTCTGATTGGTCCGGTCAAAAATCGACCGGAGAAATCGTTGTCTATGAAACAAATCCCAGACCCTAGTCCGAATCAAAGTGAAGGAAAAGGGTCTGGTTTTAACCAGGCTAATTCAGGATGGTTGTCTGAAGGAATTCATGCTTTGACTTGTCATTACTCTGATATTTTACTAACACATGTATTGTGGACTGTTGCTGCTCTTGTTGACCATAAAAACAACTCGTTATTGAAATTAATTTTTGTGTTTCAAAATAAAAACAAACAACCCCTCCTTGTTGTCCTGATCTAACGTGTGGAGTGGTAGTAGCTGAGAGTGGTCCACCAGCCAGACTCTGAGCTCTAACAGACCAGCTGAGATCTCAGAATATCACATGAGACGGTTCATAAGTAACAATCCGTGTATGCTTCGTTCTTTGGTTATTCCGTTTCAAAATAAAAACGGAATAACCAAACAAGCTTTGGATATTCCGTTTTTTCGTTTTAAAACGAAATTACAAAAACGGGTTTTAAACGGTTTTTTCGTTATTTCGTTTTTAAAACGAAATTAGAAAAACGGAATTGCCAAAAATAAAAAAAAGGGTACGTTTTGTTTTGTTTGTTTGTTTAAAGCTGGGGTATGTAAGATTGTAATGTAGTCTGTAACTTTTCAAACAATATATTTTTAACATATTTCTTCACTCAGTCACTATCTACAGACAAACTGATGTTAGACAAAGTAATCTCTGAAAAAAACTATAGTCCCCTTGCTTCTCTATCAGCATTTATAAAAACACTAAAAAAACAGAGTGACCAGGACAATGACAGCCAATAAAAACAGAGTTTGTAACCAGCCAATAAAAACAGAGCTTGAATTTGAATCAGCCAATAAAAACAGAGCTTGAATTTGAAATTTAACAGACCACAAGGGGGCAGAGCCATATATGGCTCTGAGGGGGAGGGATCAGAATGCTTTGCCTTTTGAAAATATTTCTAAGTGCAGCAGTTCTACAGAAACTACATACTGAACCTTTAACTGCAACGTTAAACCAAAGACGAGCTTTTATTTTGAAGTTATTCATTCGGACCTTAAACCGGAAATGAAGACCTCTGAGTGTAAAAAGGATACGTTGTCTTATTTAGAGGGAATCAACGCCTTTAATTGAGAGCTGATGATCTAACCGTCAACAACATTGATTTAATATTCCAAGTAAGTAATTAAATCATTACATTTGATAAACTTCCGTGTATGTTTAACAATAATTGACCGTAGGCTAATGCTAATGCTAACGTTTCTCGCTGAGGTCTGTTTACTCACAGATTAGTTTTTAAATTAATCTTATGTTTGTTTGGAATCATTGGCATCAAGTGTTGTGGAATTTGGAATAACACGTAGGGCGAATACGACATCAGAAATTTTACATTTTAAGTAATTAAAAAACAAGTGTGTTATGGGCAAACCACACGGTTTTATAACAAATCAATTTATTATTTACCATTTAGATACTCTTTTTTTCTTTCTTTCAGGTGCGTGCAGACCCTGTTTTATTGACAGCTGATGACAACAGAGGTGTGTCGCCTGATGCTTTTGACACTTTTGAACTAAGAGGGAAAAAAAACAGGTATCCTTCACCTGCATTATACGTTCCCAACAACTTTAATCATCTTTTAAAACATAGTTTTATAAATGTTTATGATGATATCAATCAAGTCAACTCCACAATTCTGTTTCCTGATTTACAACACAGCTCCTTCACACTAGTTCTAAATGAAGGTTTTACAAACATTTACATTCCCTTCAGGTTATAATGACTCTTTTTTTAAAACAAATTGTAATTGAATATTTGGGGGTAATATTTTTATGAGTTTTATACATGACTTGTAAAATACTATGTTCAACCAAATCATAACATTTTAATAATTTCAATTGATGAAATAATCTATTTGTTGGGTGACCATAGCACTTCCTACTAATAATTCTTATAGGTCTTTTTTGTAAAATAAAAACATGGTTTGTAATTGTTTTGCATGCTTTTCCCCAAACTTCATTACAATAGATTAAATATGGAACAATTATTACATTATACAATATATACAAAACTTTGTCATTCAAAAACTATTTTACTTTATACAGTAATGCAAGAGAGTCCAGGCAGGATGGAGCAGATGGAGAAAAGTTTCAGGAGTGATTTGTGACAAAAAGGTGTCAGCAAAGGTCAAAGGAAAAGTTTACAAGACAGTGGTGAGACCAGCTATGTTGTATGGTCTGGAGACAGTGTCATTGACAAAAAGACAAGAGAAAGAACTTGAAGTGGCAGAAATGAAGATGTTGAGGTTCTCCTTAGGAGTGACAAGGATGGATAAGATCAGGAATGAGATCATCAGAGGTACAGCACATGTTGAACAACTGGGAGATAAAGTTAGGGAGGCCAGACTGAGATGGTTTGGACATGTCCAGAGGAGGGACAGTGGGTATATTGGTAGAAGGATGTTAGAAATGCAGCTTCCAGGAAAAAGACACAGAGGAAGGCCAAAGAGGAGATATATGGATGCAGTTAGAGAGGACATGAAGGTAGTTGGAGTGAGGACAGAGGATGCAGAGGACAGAGTGAGGTGGAGGAGGATGACTCGCTGTGGCGACCCCTGAAAAGGGAAAAGCCGAAAGAAGAAGTAGTAATGCAATTGATGTTTTTATTCTTAAGTAATTTACATGAGATTTCTATGTCAGCTTCTTATAAATAACAACGCCCAAAAGTTTTAATTAACTATGAATTTCAAAGCTGTAAATTTTAAAGTTGTTTAAATTTATTGTGCCGCCGCTGTGGTGTGGGGGTTGAGCGCGCGGCACATGTTCTGAGGCTAGCCCTCGCTGCGGGTGTCAGGTTCGAGTCCCAGTCCCGACGACCTTTCGGCAATCCCCCCCCCTCTCTGAGCTTTAACTCTCATGTAAAGGTCATTTTTATTGATTTTTTAGGCTGCTATGTAGAATATTATATAGTTGATATTGATAAGTATTGTGTATACCAAGCAAATTACAGTACATGTAAAACTTGTTAAGAAATATTGTACAATGTTGCAATAATACTAACATGTTACCCATTTTTATGTTAAATACAGAGCCTATGAAGGAGCCAATGTTTGCAGACTGCTGTAGAAGTCTTCTTGGTTGCCAGTCTCACCTGCAGCCGTGGCAGAGCAGCCGTACTCACTGTCCAAAGTGTCACGAGGAGGATTTTGAATACCACATACACTCAGTTGTGTTCTAACCAACTTCCTACACTTAAACAAGTTTTCTTTATTTTTACTTTATTTAATTTTCATCACAATATTGTTTTATGACATTGAGAAAAAATTGTCTTACATTTATAAATAATGTTCAAAAGGTTTTTTTATACAGACATTTTACAATAAAAGATTGTTTTGCACTGAAACTGAATTTCTCTCTTAATTTTTTTTATATACTGTACTGTACNCTTTAACTCTCATGTAAAGGTCATTTTATTGATTTTAGGTTGCTATGCAGAATATTATATAGTTGATATTGATAAGTATTGTGTATACCAAGCAAATTACAGTAAATGTAAAACTTGTTAAGAAATATTGTGCAATGTTGCAATAATACTAACATGTTACCCATTTTTATGTTAAATACAGAGCCTATGAAGGAGCCAATGTTTGCAGACTGCTGTAGAAGTCTTCTTGGTTGCCAGTCTCACCTGCAGCCGTGGCAGAGCAGCCGTACTCGCTGTCCAAAGTGTCACGAGGAGGATTTTGAATACCACATACACTCAGTTGTGTTCTAACCAACTTCCTACACTTAAACAAGTTTTCTTTATTTTTACTTTATTTAATTTTCATCACAATATTGTTTTATGACATTGAGAAAAAATTGTCTTACATTTATAAATAATGTTCAAAAGGTTTTTTTATACAGACATTTTACAATAAAAGATTGTTTTGCACTGAAACTGAATTTCTCTCTTAATTTTTTTTATATACTGTACTGTACTGTAAATGATCATTTTGGATTAATTCACAATCACCATTTATTTTAAACGTGAATAATTTATTAAATTTTCACACCTTCTTAAACATTTCATACATGTCTCTGTCACATGGAGCAGGCAGAAGAGTGCTTCAGTGAAAATGCTGTAGTCATTGACTGGGTAAGCAGCCCCAAACTCCACCTCTGCCAGGCTTCTGTCTTCTTCATTATGAAATGGATCCACACCAAAGGTTGACTCTGTTCGCAGTGAAGATCTCAAAGGTGATGTGCATCAGTTGCACAGGGTAACAGGCTTTCTGCAATTTTGGCAGCTGATTGGGTATTCCTCGGCCTAGAAAAAAAGTGAAAATAAATTCACCACAAGAAGGCATCTGACGATAGAACAACGTTTGTCTTATATTTAGGGGTGCTTGAACAATCAACATGAGAAAACAGCTAATTTAGTCTATTCTTAAACCTCTGGTGAGGACTAATTACCCAGTGGTAGGATAATGTATGTCTATACTGTACAGGATTCATGTGATAATTTTAAAGCACAACAGCATGTTTTTCTTGTGTGCTGCTTCCAGAAAGCAGTACCTTTTTTAAATAAAACACAAACATTCAAGTCAAACTCAGTTTTCAGCATTGAAGAATAATGTGATCTCCAGTTTCTGTTTTAATTAAAATGTAGTTACCTTGGCTACTGCCTCTAGTTCAAAAGTGTCAAAAGCCCCTCCACCAGTGAGGCAAAACACCTCTGTTGCCATCAGCTGTCAATAAAACAGAGTCTGCACGCACCTGAAAGAAAGAAAAAAAAAAGTATCTAAATGGTAAATAATAAATTGATTTGTTATAAAACCGTGTGGTTTGCCCATAACACACTTATTTTTTAATTACTTAAAATGTAAAATTTCTGATGTCGTATTCCACGTGTTATTCCAAATTCCAAAACACTTTCTATACTGCTACATCTTGATGCCAATGATTCAAAACATAAACATAAGATTAAAAAACTAATCTGGGCTATTAATCTATGAGTAAACAGACCTCAGCGAGAGGCGTTAGCGTTAGCCTACGGTCAATTATTGTTAAACATACACGGAAGTTTATCAAATGTAATGATTTAATTACTTACTTGGAATATGAAATAAATCTTGTTGACGGTTAGATCATCAGCTCTGAATTAAATACGTTGATTCCCTCTAAATAAGACAACAACGTATCTATTTTACACTCAGATATTCCATTTCCGGTTCCGGTTTAAGGTCCCGTTCAGTAACATCAAAATAAAAGCTCGTCTTTGGTTTAACCGTTGCAGTTAAACAAACAAACAAAACAAAACGTACCCTTTTTTTATTTTTGTAATTTCTGTTTTTCTAATTTCGTTTGAAAAACGAAATAATGAAAAAACCGTTTAAAAACCGTTTTTGTAATTTCGTTTTAAAACGAAAAAACCAAATAACCAAAGCTTGTTTGGTTATTTGGTTTTTATTTTGAAACGGAATAACGAAAGAACGAACCATACACGGATTCTCAACACACATCCTTGAGGAGAGCCAGTGCTGAGGGTTATGGTTGAGGAGAAGTTGTGGATCCTCAGTGACTGTGGTCTGTTTGTTAAGAAGTCTGGTACCCGGTTGCAAATGGAGGGACTTAGACCTAGTGTGAATAGTTTGTCCATCAGGGTTTTGGGGATCATGGTGTTGAAGGCAGATGTAAAGTCCACAAAGAGCATACGGATGTGAGTCTTTTGATTCCAGGTTGTTGAGCACAGTGTGGACCACAGAGGAGATGGCATCCTCTGTTGATAGGTTCTCGCGGTACTGATGAAGGTCCTCGTTGATGTTTGTTTGGATGTGGGTTATGACCAGTTTTTCAAAGCATTTAGCGACTATTGAGGTGAGGGCCACTGCCAATAGTCATTCAGATTACCCACTGTAGCGTATTTTGGAACCAGGATGATGGTGGCAGTCTTCAGGCAGATGGGAACTATCTCCAGGGTAAAGGCTGGGGCAAAGCTCCGCGCTCGAGCGAGCGCCGCGCCACGCGCGTGTGCTGTGCGTGGGGGGTTCACAGCAGAGCTCAGCGTGAAGCAGCGTGTGGCTCCAACGTTTTCGCTCCAAATACTTGATGTCATTTGAGCAGAAGCAGGGCGGAGCGTTTAGCTACGGGACAAATTGAGGTCGCTGATTGGTCATTTGCTGACAGCCTACTGATTTGATTGACAGGTCGGGTCTGAGAAGAATGTCGGGTCTGAAGAAAAGGCAGAGGGCTGTGCAGCTTTGTTCTGTGTTTATATGTTAATAAAAAAGTCCTAAAAATTAAAATTAAAACAGGGAGCGCTGGTCCTTCAACCCACACAGCAGACAAGCACACCAGGAAATGTTTAGAACCTGCGCATCCACGTTGGACATGAGTTTAGTTCACTCGTGACAAGTTCATTCATTCCTCCTCATCGGAGGAGGAAGTGAATGGTGACCGCTTCAAGCGATTACTTGACTTTAGGCAAAAAAACAAAAGAAAAGGCCCGATCAGCGATAAAGAAGAGGAATTTAATTCATTTGTGTGTCATACAAAACAGTCCGCCACCAGGGCAGTTTATTGTGAGACACCGC
>JBBPBX010026013.1:0-15090 GCA_038048925.1 Garcialebias charrua
TGGTCAAGTTTCTTGATGACATTTTCTACTACGGTTGACATAAAGGATCCAGGAGAGATGAATGTTGATAGTTTCAGATCTTTCTGTAAGTTGTTCCAGGCTGAGGGGACGGCGAAGCTGAACGCTCTTTTTCCTAGTTCAGTTCTGACAGGAGGAACTGACAGGAGGACTAAATCGTTAGAGCGCAGGGAGTAATGACTGTGTGATGTTTGTATTAAGGAGGTGAGGTATGACGGGACTAGGTTTAGGAGGGTCTTGTAGATGAAGGATATCCAGTGAGTGTATCTGCGAGTGCTGAGAGATGACCAGCCAGATTTTACGTAAAGCTCACAGTGATGAGTGCGATAACTGGAGTCAGTAATGAACCGAAGGGCACCGTGGTAAATGGAGTCTAAGGACTGTAGGTATTTTGATGCAGCACTCATGTACAGCACGTCACCATAATCTAGTATTGGCATGAATGTTGCAGCTACTAATGTTCTCCTGGCTTTGCATGAGAAGCAGGATTTGTTTCTGAAGAAGAAACCTAGCTTCAGTTTGAGTTTAGTGGCCATTTTGGAGATGTGGGTTTTAAAAGACAGTTCAGTGTCAATGTTGAAACCTAGATATTTGTAGGTGGAGACCATTTCTATTTGTTTTCCCTCTTGGGTTCCAATTTGAGGTGGGTTCTCTGGTTGCAGCTTTCTGTTGGCAAGAACCATGAACTTGCTTTTGTCGGCATTTAGGACCAGTCTAAGTTTTTGCAGCCGTGACTGAATAATATTAAAAGCATCCTGAAGAGAGGTGAAAGCTTGGCTGAGGGAGGAAGAACAGCAATAGATGATGGTGTCATCTGCGTAATAATGGTGGGAAGCATTTGACAGATCACTGCAAAGATCGTTGATGTATAGGGAGAAAAGAATGGGACCCAAGACAGAACCCTGTGGCACCCCTTTCACAACATCTAAGAATGTAGAGGAGGATCCGGCTACATGAACAGACTGCGTTCTGTCAGTTAGGTAGTTGGTGAACCAGGAGACTGCAAGTTTTGATAGACCAGAGTGTTCCAGGATGTTTGTCAATAGTCTATGATCAACTGTATCAAATGCCTTGGACAGGTCTATGAATAGGGCAACACAGAATTGTTTGCAGTCCAGGGCATGTATGATGTCATTTAATACTTTGAGAACTGTAGTGACGGTGCTGTGTTGTTTTCTGAATCCTGACTGGAATTGTGATAGAATATGGTTTGATTGTAGGAAATCAGTTAGCTGATCACAGACAAGTCTTTCGAACAGTTTGGCAAGAATGCATAATTTTGAAATTGGTCTGTAGTTGTTGACATTTGTTGGTTCACCCCCTTTTAGCAGAGGGAGAACAAAAGCTGATTTCCAGATTTTGGGTATTTTATTTGTGTTGAGACTGAGATTGAAAATATGGGAAAGAGGTTCAGCAATGAAATCTGCAGCTAGTTTTAGGAAAAGTGGTTCTATGTTGTCAGGTCCTGCTGCTTTGCGTGTGTCGAGAGTTTTTAGAGCATTTAGAACTTCAGCGGGAGATATTGATTCGAAGTCAAAGCGATTTGTGACCTGTTTGTCCAGCACATGTGGAGCTGGGGGTGGATTTGCATCAGTTTGGTCAGCAGATAACATTTCAGGATGTGTAGATTCAAACAGGGAGCCAGAGGATATAAAGTGTTCATTAAAACAGTTCAGAATTGATAATTTGTCTGACAGAATACCTGTGCTGGTCATGATGGAGCTGGGTAAATCAGTGGATGTTGTCTGACCAGAATTTGATTTTACTGTTTGCCAAAACCTTTTTGGATCATTTAGATTTTTGGTGGATTCGTCCAGGTAGTAATTTGATTTTGCATTTCTAATTAGGGTTGTGCATTTGTTCCTAAGCTGCCGGAAACTGAGCCAGTCATGATCGTTTTTTGATTTTCTGGCCTTAGCCCAGGCAGCATCTCTTTCTTTGAGCAGATTTCCTATCTCAGGGGAAAACCAAGGATTTTTACGTCCCTTTATTCTGTATTTACGGTATGGAGCATGTGTGTTGATTATGTTTTGAAAACCCTCATAAAAGTAAGCCAGTGCAAGTTCTACATCATCTATCAATGAAATTCTACTCCAGTTGAAAGTGGCTAAGTCATGAAGAAAGGCCTGCTCACAAAAATGTTTTAAATCCCTTTTGAAGATGATGGTGGGTGTTAATTTTGGTAACTTCCCATTTCTTACGGCTGCAATGGTGCAGTGATCACTGAGGTCATTAGCAAACACACATGCATTTGCGTACTTGTGAGGCATGTTAGTTAGGATAAGGTCCAGTAAGGTGGATTTTTCAGGGGTTTTGTTATTTGGGCGTGTTGACGTTTGAATTAGTTGAGTTAAATTAAATGAATCACAGATGGATTTAAGATTGTCAGAAGTAGAGGTCAACCAGTCCAGGTTTAGATCACCAATTAATAGTAGCTCCTTGGCATTTAGCCCCATCAGAAAATTTCTCAGGGAAGTGAGGGCTTCAGTAGCTATGTTTACATGGACATAAGTAATCGGATCAAACGGCCGAACGGATCAAAAGTGCGTCATGTAAACACCCCGGTCGGGTTATTTTTTGTGTATTCGGCGTGATCCGACCTAATTTGCGATCCGTTCGAAACGGGTGGTTTACGCCGATCCGTAGCCCGATGTGTGCGCATGTAAACACATGATCTGTTCCTTTTACCGGACTGTGGGAAACTGTCCTGACTGCGCATGTGCGCTGCGCGCACCCTCATCCCTCCCTCCCTCTCCCCCCTCGTGTTTACTTCTCCGCCTGGGCTGGCTAGTGGGTAGATGCTAACGCATGGTGGGGAAGTAAAACTGGTCGGTGAGCGATGCAACATTTGTAATGGAAACGTTAAAATAGCTCAAAACTATCGAACGCCTTGACCGAACGTGTAGTTATTCAAACAAGTACATGAAAAGCTGGAAGAAGCTGGAGATCGCTGGAAGAGCTTAAAGCTAAGTGCTACAAAGCTAAAAACAAAAACGGGACAAGTGGCTACGACCCCACCACTTTTTTATTTTACGTGTTGATGAACTGATGAGAGATCTGCCACTTCCAACACAGCAGGCAGCGGTGTGGATCTAGGTTATGAGGAGGAGAGGAATCTGAGGAGAGGAAGCTAACCAGGAGCAAAGCATCCTTTGTGGTAAGTTAGACTCTTCAAAACACATTAACCCTCTGTACTGTATTACCTGGAGTAATTAGAAACAACAAATATGTTAAAAAAAATGTAATTATAATAAGAAATAAGAGTAGCTGTAGTGCTAGCATAGAACTACAGTATATTGTACATTAAAACTCCAACTAACCAGATAATTAACCTAACACATTTCAACATATCAGGGGTCCAGTTAAACTTTATTTTGTTTGTTTTTCAGATGATGAGTCCAGCTTTGAAGAGGCAGCTGGCAGCAGCACACAACAGACAGTGGCAGGTGATGGTGGCAGGTGATGGTGGCAGGTGATGGTGGCAGAAGATGCAAGAGTCCCACGTCTTAGGAATCCCAAGAAGTTCACACATGTGCTTTAGAACAACTCAAAACTGATTTGAAAATGTTTCAATTCTCCACAACCATTTTTCTTTGTCCCCTGACAGATCTGTAAATGTATTATTAGGATTGATAGTTTATGGTACAATTAAGGTACAATGTCCTAACTTAATACAGTCAGGTGGTTTAATAAGGACTCTGAGTTTCTGCATGACTCACAGGATAAAAACACATTTGCTGTTCTATCAGGATACAGAAACATACATTTTGGAAGTAAAATCGATTATTTTGTCACCAATTTTGTTGTCCTAAATCACATGCATACATTGAAATTGTGAAAGTATGTGATGAGTTGATAAAGAAGTTACTGAATTACAGGTTACTGTAGTTTTTAAATGACCAAAGAAATTTTTTGTTATCATTACAAGATGTGATCTGTGCACATCGTCTGTTTTGTACAAACGTTTTGGACGTTTAATTTTTATGTTTTTCTGATACACCTCAAATTGCACTAAGAATGAAACATGTTTCAAACAAGCAATTTCAACTGTTTACAAGAATGTGTTAAAATGTTTGGTCCATTAAAGAGCTCAGATGTTCACTAGTATTACTTGCAGTTGTTTATTGTGATAATAATTTTATACAAATGTTAACTGCATGTGAACACAAATACATAAGTACAGTATCTTTTTAGAAGAACTCTCCACTGTGACTTCAGAAACCCGGTCATCTCTACCTCCACCTGACAGCGCCAAGGTAAACATTAAATGACTTGTTGAGGAGTCAGACGAGGACAGTTTGGGTATCCTTTGACGAGCCAGTCCAACAGCGGTATGCAGGATCACCAACAATGAAGAGACGGACGTCCTTTGCTTCAATGTTCCTCACAGACTGCAAAAAAGGACATGCCAATATTTAGTGTTCAACTTTTTATTTGTTTAAAGTTATGGTTCAAACAAATTTTATTTGAAAGAAAACTTTACATCTAAGTATGTCTTCTGATATACTTAGCTGTAATAGTTGTAAAATTAAATACAATATAGTAAATGTTAGCCTTACATTTTGGCAACATTTAACTATTTGTTTAAAGACATGGTTCAAACATTTTATTTTAAATAAAACTTTACAGCTAAGCATCTCTACTTTGAGATACTTCTTAGCTGTAATCGTTGTAGTAATACTAAATACAATATAGTAAATACAGTACTATTAGCCTTACTTTTGTCAACAGATGAGCCCTTTGATAGAGGTCTGAGTGGCGCAGGACATTGGCATCATGGGCACTGCCTGGCATCGTGTCACTGATGCTCCAGAAACAGGAAAACAGAGGAAGAATAGTAATTAATAACAAATACAGACAGTATCACGCAGACAGGTAGAAAAGGAAAGGACAAAAAGTTTATTAGCATACAGCGTTTTTATTATCTTACCAACAATTGTTGTCCACAACAGCTTGGAGGACAGAGGACGTCCAGCGCTCTCATCCTGTGAATAAAAAAACTAAAAGCACGCGCTGCTTCACCTGTAGTTCATTCAGGGAGTGCAGAAAAAACTCAGTCGCCATCATTACAATCTGGTGCGGGTCCATTTTGGACGCGTATGTTTACTTTCGTCCCGGAAGTAACTTCTTCTTCTGTGGTTTTTACGAAAGTAACTTCCTCTTCGTTTTTTTTTTTTTAAGGGGAGTGTACCACTCTGCGCATGTCAGAACTTCTGATCAGAATAAAAGCCTGCTGCATGTAAACACTCGTCATGAACGGATTGGGCGCATGTAAACGGTGCTATCTCATTATGCAATCAGAGCACATTTCAATCCGGTCACAGAATTTTGCCCATGTAAACATAGCTACTGGTGGCTGAGGGGGGCCTGTAACAACCCACCACAGTGATTGATTGACCGTCAGGGAAGTCTAGGGTTAGTGCCAGTAGCTCAAGTTGTTTGCTAATTGAGCACGAAGACAGAAGGTTTGCTGTGAATTTGTTCTTGATATAAATAGCCACTCCACCACCTCTTCTGGGGCGATCACATCTAAAAACAATATAACCAGGAATAGAAATTTGTTTGTCAGGGATAGCTTTGCTGAGCCATGTTTCGGATAAGACTATTATGTCTGCTTCAGTGGACTGAACCCAGATTTTTACTGCATCTAGTTTAGATATAAGACTTCTGACATTTAAGTGTATAAAGCCCAGACCAGACCGGTTTTTAAATTCAAGTGGTGTACAAATGTCATTTAACAGCTGGGGTCCAGGATTTTGTTCGATTCCAGAGATAAGAAGTAACAGAACAAGTAAAGTTTTCCATTTGAAAGTAGTAGGTGTTCCAGCAGTGACAGTTCTCCGTCGTCCATCATCATGGGGTTCAGTTTCAGTGAGGGTGAAGTAGTTTTTTATTACAAGGACACACCAGGCTCTTAAATCAGTGGGGGTTGTTGTTTTGGGAAGAAAAGACAGGAAGAACCAGTTTGTGCGATCCATGGTCTTCCAGGACATTGTACCTGAATCATGTGAGGTCAGTGGGGGGGAGAACATTTCAGTTTGAGTACCAGTATTGTTTTCCAAATTGAGTCCTGCAGACATTATGGCCAGGGTGAGAGTCACAACTGATAGCATTATCATTAACACAAAAGAACTGGAGGGAGACCTCCAGCTGAAAACAAAATGGAGGTTGGAGAGTTAAAAAAAAAAGTATCTCTCCAAAGTCAACTAAGAGTCTTTTCACAATTTTCCCTTTAAAACAATATCAGCAGTCAGATGCAAGTCCAAAAAAAAAAAAATTATTGAAAGTCTAGGGAAAAAAAAACAAAAAAAAAAAAAAAAACTTGAAATTACTCACTCCTTTTGGTGATGACTGAGGCGAAAATAAATACCACTTATTGGCAGCAGGCAGCAGGAAGCATCAGCAGATTTTTATGGGTGAAGTACTGCGATCACCTGGTCGTCTTTATTGGCAGTAATTGTCTTCCATACCACCGCGAACATCCACACGTGCAGCTCCAGAAGAGCCGGTCCACAGCTCCTTGCAGCTGGGCGACACCCCCAGCAAGCAGATCCTCCAGGCAGGATGAATCACACGGTCTCCAATCCACCTCAGGCAGGTGAGAAGCTCCAATCCACTCGAGATCAGGACCTCCACGCACGCTTCCCCGGGCAGAGGCACGGACTTTGCCGCGCGCCGCACGGTCACCCGGTCACTCGGGATCACCAGCAGTAGCGGACAGCCACGGAGTTACACCAGAAGCATGGAGGGAGCTCCAGGGAGATCTGCACCGTGTTCAAAGGCTGGAGGACTGAACGCCGACTCAACAGGCGCGCGCAGGATGTAAACAAGCTGGAGTCGCGGTGAGCAAAAGATAACAAAAAACATCTAGAATAAACTAAAAGAATCAAGTAAAAAACGCAATAAAAACACTGAATTTAAGTGAAGTAGAAAAAACGAAGTAAAAATATAGTAAAATAGAAGAATAAAACAAGGAAATTACTAAAACTCAGCAGCTGAGAAAAATACGTGTGGACGTGTGCGCGGCCATCTTGAAAAAGTACAAACTCATGTTCGTGCTGCTGTTTATTTCCACTATATTAGGCTTAGTGTAGTACTAGTTGATGTTTTTCTTAGTTAATTCTAGATGTTATTACTGTTTTTCTCTTGCATTTGTTGTTGGATGTAACTGGGACCCCGTGTACATAATCTCGTTTTCATCACATGTACCACATGCGGTGCAAATGACAATAAAGACTCTCTGACTCTGACTCTATTTAGTCTCCAAGTAAAACTACACCTGCACTTTAGTTTTTGTGGTGTTTTTTTTATCTATATTTTGTGCAGACTTTTTCCAATCTAAATAACAATCATTTTTAAAGTGCAGGTGCAGTTTCCTAAAACAACTAGCCTAAATAAAATGAAGTTTGTGTCATTCCTCTGATTCATTTTTTAACTGATCTGTCTCTGGCGGAGTTGTAATGTATACAGCAGTGTTGTGCATGTATATTACAGAGTGCCAGTGAACGCACCGCGAGCCAGAGCGTGACGTAGGCGCGCAGGTTCGGGTGTGAAAGAAAGTCAGAGAACGGAGCGGTGGAGGATCATGCAGTCTGTTAAGTGTATTTGTGCAGCTTAAACAATAAAGCAACGTCTGCTATAAACCAGCAAGGTTATTGAGCGTGCAGAGAAACATCACAGGAGTGACTGTGGAGCCGTGCGTGTTTGTAACACAGTTTACAGCGAGGACACGGCTGCTCAGAGTGGAGCGGGGCGGACAGCTGCCTGCAGAGCGGGGGGGAGAGAAGCTGAGACGCGCGCGTGTTGTTTTTAACATTTTAGCACAGGCTGGACGCTGAGCTCTGCATCGCGCTGCGTTTTACACCAGTACAGACGGCTGGAGGGGATGTGCGCAGTTTAAAGCGCTCGGGTGTTAAGGGGCTGGGCGCCCTGACGTATTACGTCATGAAATTAGCATATCATGATATAAGATTTTTGCCCGGGCAAGCTTTTTATACCGGTATTACCGATAACGATATGATATGGCCCAGCCCTAGCTCCAACGTTTTCGCTCCAAATACTTGATGTCATTTGAGCAGAAGCAGGGCGGAGCGTTTAGCTACGGGGACAAATTGAGGTCGCTGATTGGTCATTTGCTGACAGCCTACTGATTTGATTGACAGGTCGGGTCTGAGAACAAGTTCATTCATTCCTCCTCATCGGAGGAGGAAGTGAATGGTGACCGCTTCAAGCGATCACTTGACTTTTGGCAAAAAAACAAAAGAAAAGTCCAGATCAGCGATGAAGAAGAGGAATTTAATTCATTTGTGTGTCACACAAAACAGTCCGCCACCAGGGCAGTTTATTGTGAGACACCGCGCGCGCGTGAGCGGTCGTAAAATTTGAGCTTGGCGCGTTCGCGCGAGCGTTCAAAGGCTTGTGCAAGCGCAGCTCGCACAGCGTGGCGCCGCGTGACCTCGCACTAGCGCGGAGCTATGCCTCGCCCTTTAGTGTAACACCATTTTCTTTCCAGCTTTTAGATGTCCATTTTAAAGTACATAACTAAAAATTGAACCAGGGAACCAGTCTTCTCCGATGGATTTCTTTATTTTTCATTGGAGCAGTTTGTTAGCCATAGTCCAGGAGTGCCCACACTTTTTCAGCATGCGAGCTATTTTTAAAATGACCAAGTCCAAGTAATCTACATACTCCAAAGGGATGCTTTTTTCAAACAGGAAGTTTGTCCCAGCAGTTCTTCCTCTGATTTTATCCTCAAATGGTGTCCCTATTGAGCTTGTTGATTCCTATAAATATTTGGGTATCCTGGTCGATTCACATCTCTCTTTTAAACTCCACGTGGAAAACCTAGTAAAGAACCTGAAAGTTAAACTGGGTTTCTTTTTCAGAAACAGATCATGTCTAACTCTGAATGTTAGGATACGCCTTGTATCTGTGACTTTCCTTCCCTCCGTTGATTACGGTGACATTATCTACATGAATGCTCCTACAAGCACCTGCAGATGTTGGATGTTGTCTATCATGGTGCTCTAAGATTCATAACTGGCTGTGATTATCGTACCCACCACTGCACCCTGTATTCACTGGTTAACTGGACATCATTAACTTCACGCAGACTCTTCCTTCTTCTTCTTCTTCTTCTTCTTCTTCTTCTTCTTCTTCTTCTTCTTCTTCTTCTTCTTCTTCTTCTTCTTCTTCTTCTTCTTCTTCTTCTTCTTCTTCTTCTTCTTCTTCTTCTTCTTCTTCTTCTTCTTCTTCTTCTTCTTCTTCTTCTTCTTCTTCTTCTTCTTCTTCTTCTTCTTCTTCTTCTTCTTCTTCTTCTTCTTCTTCTTCTTCTTCTTCTTCTTCTTCTTCTTCTTCTTCTTTCGGCTTTTCCCTTTTCAGGGGTCGCCACAGCGAGTCATCCTCCTCCACCTCACTCTGTCCTCTGCATCCTCTGTCCTCACTCCAACTACCTCCATGTCCTCTCTAACTGCATCCATATATCTCCTCTTTGGTCTCCCTCTTTGTCTTTTTCCTGGCAGCTGCATTTCTAACATCCTTCTACCAATATACCCACTGTCCCTCCTCTGGACATGTCCAAACCATCTCAGTCTGGCCTCCCTAACTTTATCTCCCAGTTGTTCAACATGTGCTGTACCTCTGATGATCTCATTCCTGATCTTATCCATCCTTGTCACTCCTAAGGAGAACCTCAGCATCTTCATTTCTGCCACTTCCAGTTCTTTCTCCTGTCTTTTTGTCAATGCCACTGTCTCCAGACCATACAACATAGCTGGTCTCACCACTGTCTTGTAAACTTTTCCTTTGACCTTTGCTGACACCTTTTTGTCACAAATCACTCCTGAAACTTTTCTCCATCCACTCCATCCTGCCTGGACTCTCTTTTTCACCTCTTTACCACATTCCCCATTTTCCTGGACAGTGGACCCCAAGTACTTGAAGTCCTGCACCTTTGTGACCTCTGCTCCTTGTAGCCTCACTGTTCCACTGGCCTCCCTCTCATTCACACACATGTACTCTGTCTTACTACGGCTGACTTTCATTCCTCTTCTTTCAAGTGCATACCTCCACCTCTCCAAGTTCTCTTCCACCTGTTCCCTGTTCTCACCACAGATCACAATGTCATCTGCAAACATCATAGTCCATGGGGATTCCTGCCTGACCTCATCTGTTAGTCGGTCCATCACCAGAGCAAACAAGAAGGGGCTCAGAGCCGATCCTTGATGCAATCCCACCTCCACCTTGAAGCTATCTGTCACTCCTACAGCACATCTCACCACTGTCCTGCTGTCCTCATACATGTCCTGTACCAGTCTAACATACTTTTCTGCCACTCCAGATTTCCTCATGCAATACCACACCTCTTCTCTTGGTACCCTGTCATATGCTTTTTCTAAATCCACAAACACACAATGGAGTTCTTTCTGACCCTCTCTGTACTTCTCTATCAACATCCTCAAAGCAAAGATGCATCTGTGGTGCTCTTTCTTGGCATGAAACCATACTGCTGCTCACAGATAGTCACCTCTTGTCTAAGCCTTGCTTCCACAACTCTCTCCCAGATCTTCATTGTGTGGCTCATCAACTTAATTCCCCTGTAGTTGCTACAACTCTGTACATCACCCTTGTTCTTAAAAATGGGAACCAGCACACTTCTTCTCCATTCTTCAGGCATTTTCTCACCCTCAAATATTCCATTAAATATTTGAGTCAAAAACCTCACTGCCACCTCTCCAAGACATTTCCAAACCTCCACTGGTATGTCATCAGGTCCTACTGCCTTCCCCTTCTTCATTCTTTTCAGAGCTTTCCGGACTTCACCCTCACTAATCTTTCCCACTTCCTGGTCCACAGTTTCTATTACCTCCACTCTTCTTTCTCTTTCATTCTCTTCATTCATTAGCTCCTCAAAGTAATCCTTCCATCTTCCCATCACACTCTCCTCACTTGTTAGAACATTCCCATTCCCATCTTTAATAAGCCTAACCTGTTGCACATCCTTTCCAGCCTGATCCCTCTGTCTTGCCAATCGGTACAAGTCCTTCTCGCCCTCTTTAGTGTCCAGTCTCCCATACAACTCATTGTACGCCCTCTGCTTTGCCTTAGCTACTTCCCTCTTTGCTCTATGTCCCATCTCCTTATATTCCTGTCTCCTCTCTTCAGTCCTCTCACTGTCATATTTCTTCTTGGCTAATCTCTTTCTTTGAATGGCATCCTGCACTTCACTATTCCACCACCAGGTTTCCTTATCATCCATTCTCTGTCCAGATGACACACCAAGTACCTTCCTACCTGTCTCTCTAATTACTGTTGCTGTAGTAGCCCAGTCACTTGGAAGCTCTTTCTTACCACCCAGAGCCTTTAACAGCTCGTCTCTGAATTTCTCACAACATTCTTCCTTCTTTAGCTTCCACCATTTGGTCTTCTTCTCTGATTTTACTCTTTTTCTCTTCTTCACAACAACAGTCATTCTACACACAACCATCCGATGCTGTCTGGCCACGCTCTCCCCTGCCACAACCTTACAGTCTCCAATCTCCCTCAGGTTTCCTCTTCTACACAGAATGTAATCGACCTGTGTACTCCTTCCTCCACTCTTATAGGTCACTCTATGTTCCTCCCTCTTTTGGAAATAGGTATTGACTATAGCCATTTCCATTCTCTTGGCAAAATCCACCACCATCTGTCCTTCCTGGTTTCTTTCCTTGACACCAAACCTACCCATCACTTCCTCATCCCCTCTGTTTCCTTCACCAACATGTCCATTCAGGTCTGCTCCAATCACCACTCTTTCCTCCCTGGGAATACTCTCTATCACTTCATCCAAATCTTTCCAAAATTATCTTTCTCCTCCCCATCACATCCAACCTGTGGAGCATAACCACTGACTATGTTTAGCATCAGACCTTCTACTTCTACCTTCAGACACATCACCCTATCTGACACTCTCTTCACCTCGACTACATTCTTTGCCAACTCCTCCTTCAGGACCACCCCTACTCCATTTCTCTTTCTATCCACACCATGGTAAAACAGTTTGAACCCTGCTCCAATACTGCGAGCCTTGCTGCCCTTCCACTTGGTCTCTTGGACACATAAAACATCTACCTTTCTTCTCTGCATCATGTCAGCCAGCTCTCTACCTTTGTCTGTCATTGTCCCCACATTTAGAGTTGCAACCCTCAGTCCTACATTCTTCAATTTCCTCTTCTCCCTCTTACTCCTGACACATTTTCCTCCTCGGCGTCTTCGACTAACAGTAGTACAATTTCCGCCGGCACCCTGTTTGTCAACAGCACCGGTGGCGGACGTTGTTAACCCGGGCCTCAACCGATCCGGTATGGTTTCACTTTGATGAACTCGCATTATGGTTTCACACAGACTCTTCACTGGTACATTTTCAACTTTAAATCACTTCTTGGTCTGCTGCCTTCATACATCTCCTTCTACATGTCTCTGCATGCAGCTACAGCTAGATTATAAGGCAAATGTAGAAAACTAAAAACAGGAACATGTCTGGATTGGTTCTTGGTAGGAGTCCAACAGATTCTGAAAACCATTTAGAGAAGTCAAGGTCGAGATCTTCAGATCTTTTTGTAAGATATTCCATGAAGCAGGAGCAGAGTAGGAGAAGGCCCTTTTTCCAAGTTCAGTCCTCACTGACGGAACACTGCAGGTAATCATGTCCTGAGAGCGCACACTGTAGCTGCACTCACGCAAAGACATGTAATGTATTCTGTCAACATAAGAACAAGTGGGGGTGTTGAGTATTTTATGTTCTTGTTGACATCCTGTTGTGGGCGGAGACCTACACAGGAGGGTGCAATTTGCTAATGCTGGACATTTCAGTACCGGATCCTTCTCCTACGTAGCCATGATGTTGTGATTGCTGCAGAATGTGGTCTGGTATTATCTTGTTGAAAAATGCAGGGTCTTCCCTGAAAGAGATGACGTCTAGATGGAGCATATGTTGTTCTAGAACCTGAACATAGTTCTCTGCATTAATGGTGCCTTTCCAGACATGCAAGCTGCCCATGCCACAAGCGCTCATGCAACCCCATACCATCAGTGATGCAGGCTTCTGAACGGAGCGTTGATAACAACTTGGGCTATCCTTGTCCTCTCTGGTCCGGATGACATGGCGTCCCAGTGTTCCATAAAGAACTTCAAATCGTGACTCATCTGACACAGAACAGTCTTCCATTTTGCCACACTCCATTTTAAATGACCCCTGGCCCAGTGCAAACGTCTGAGCTTGTGGAGCTTGCTTAGAAATGGCTTCCTCTTTGCACTGTAGAGTTTCAGATGGCACGGTGGATTGTGTTCACTGACAATGCTTTCTGGAAGTATTCCTGAGCCCATTCTGTTATTTCCTTGACAGTGGCATTCCTGTTTGAGGTGCAGTGACGTTTAAGGGCCCGGAGATCACGAGCATCCAGTAGAGTTTTACGGCCTTGACCCTTACGCACAGCGATTGTTCCAGATTCTCTGAATCTTTTGATGATGTTATGCACGGTTGATGATGATAACTTAAAAGTCTTTGCTATTTTACGCTGGGTAACACCATTCTGGTATTGCTGCACTATCTTTCTGCACAACAATGGTGGAATTGGTGATCCTCTTACCATCTTGGCTTCTGAGAGACACTGACACTCTGAGAAGCTCTTTTTATACCCAATCATGTTGTCAATTGACCTAATTAGTGTTAATTGGTCTTCCAGCTGTTCGTTATATGCTCAATTTCCTTTTTCCAGCCACTTATTGCTACTTGTCCCAACTTTTTTGGGATTTGTTGACACTGAAATTTTGAATCAACATATTTTTCCTTTAAAATGTTACATTTACTCAGATTAAACTTTTGATCTGTCATCTATGTTCTATTCTGAATAAAATATTGACATTTGACATCTCCACATCATTGCATTCAGTTTTTATTCACAATTTGTTTAGTGTCCCAACTTTTTTGGAATCCGGTTAGTACATCTAGGCTTAATTACTGCAATTCTCTGCTGTTTGGTATCAGTTAGACCACCATTGCATGACTACAACTGGTCCAGAATGAAGCAGCCTGATTTTTAGCCAGTACAGGCAAAAGAGAGCACGTTACACCAGTCTTGGCCTCCCTGCACTGGCTACAGGTTCATCTTCAAATCCAGTTGAAAATACTCCTGTATGTCTACAAATCACTGAACAGTCTCACCCCCCGCTATCTCTCTGATTTGCTACAGCCGTATGTCCCACCACATTCTCTGAAATCAGCGGACCAGTTACTTCTCACAGTTCCAGGAACTCGTCTTAAGCGCAGAGGTGACAGGACCTTCTCTGTAGCAGGACCAAGACTTTGGAATGCGTTACCTCTGCTTGTTAGACAGGCCCCCTCCCTCTCGGTTTTCAAATCCGGTTTAAAAACCCACTACTATTCTGTAGCTTTCAACACCTGATGATCTGTGTTTGAACCTGTTTGCTTCACACAGGTTAGACATTATATTTATTATCTGTGATATTTTTTATGTCTATACAGGTAGTCCCCGACTTACGAGCGAGTTCCGTACCTACGGGCCGTTCGTAAGTCGAAAATTCGTAAGTAGGATCACAAAAAATAATAATAATTTGATTTATTTTTTTAAATAAATAAATACCATAGATGTACAGTACTGTACAATTACCACGCACTTAGCCTATCCTAGCACAGTTTTTAAAGATGGAGTGAGATGAATTGTCTCCTTTTCACATAAAGGGAGCTTTACGGTAATTTTAGTTTCCTACACTTTAGACACATTTTTATTCAACAACTGGTTTGTGATATATTTAGCCTGTGTGAGTTCATGTGATCTGTGCTTTTTCCCAACAATTTTGCCAGATCTATTTATCATATTTTCCTATTAACCCAACTGGAGTTTTTTTTTTTTTATATCTCCTTCAAGGTCCAAGAATCATTGCCCCAGCAGCCGATGCCTCCAGTACCCCGCCCAAGTGAGCTGTACTACAGCCACATCGGACCAGCTCTGAAGGAGGTGGGGCTCAGTTTGGACGTGACGCGTCGAGACTGGCCTGTCAACGTCATGAAAGATG